>JABTTQ020002429.1:0-119212 GCA_016081115.2 Rehmannia glutinosa
ACGCACGGCTACCCGTGGCCATCCTTGTAGAAAAAAAAACAGTCTCTGTAGGGCCCACTGTCGTAGCGCCCACGCACGGGTTACCCGTGCGCCACCCAAACGTCCAAAATGTGTTTGGGGCCTTCTTAAGAGTTGTAGCCTCTCTCTTTAGCTTTCCATAGCCACTTGAATCACCTTAATATCAATTTTGTAGAGAGAGTTATGGCCAAAATACTAAACTCCCGCCAAATCTTTGGAAATTCCATACGCGTTTGGATGTTCCTTGATATAAATCTCCTTGTTGTTTGATCATCCATGCTACTTTTGACACACGACTCATCACTATGACTCTAGAATCCATATAGTTTGCTTCCAATTAGGTGTAATCGCCGATTCTTGATGATTCTAGGTTGCAATGCTCGTATTTGTCACAAAATCACTCCAAATATCGTTAAATTCCTAAAAACGAGCAAAGCGTAATATCTTTCCCACAAAGAGCTTAATATATACCATTTCATACACGTTATTGCATGTTTATAAACAATTATAGCCATAAATATGCCCTAAAATACATGCAAAACTCACACCTATCAAAATCCCCAAAACTTAAACATGGTCGTCCCGGTCAATGCTTTTAAAAACTAGACAAAACATGATTGGGAGTAATGAAAAGTAGAACGCACAACAACTCCATAAAATCCGCATTGTTTATCGAGGTGTCAGCAACGAATAAAACCAAGCCTCAAACATCTAACATAGAGCACACATCAAAGAAACCATGGTTAATGCTAAGAATTACGCTCACAAAGATCGAGTGTATACTCTCATCTCAAATAAATATAGGATGTGTTTACGCCAAATCAATTCAATGTTGTAGAATTACCATATGCTTGCAAATCGTCTCATTTCTCCGCCACTAGAATGTATGCAATTTGTGAATCAAAAAGGACTTTCTCATTTGGTTGTAATGAATGCTCTTTGGTTAGGGTAGGAAAATATAGATAGAGTGACTCAAACTCGAGCGATAGATCGGTGAGCATATAAATCATCTACATTAAAGCTTAATATGCTACCCAAATCATCTCTCATTTTCACCAACTCTTCTTATCTCCATCCCCTTTCTTTTGTAAAACACCATCACCTCAAATTACAATTCCTAGCCTCTAAGTTCATTCAAAGAAAACTCATTCATAAAGCTAATTGTTTTTTTGACTCTTTTGTGAGTTTTCAACATTCTTTGCTTCTCCTTTTCTTCCCTTTGTTCCTATCAACCAATTTATCCAACTTTTCAATTCCAACCCATTCAACCTCATTCAATCCCTTTACTCAATGCTATACGCCAAGTATGGGGTAACAAATATATCAAGTTGGCGCTTGAATTGTTGCTATCAAGAAATTAGGCAATAGGCTCAAGTTGGCTAACCAGGATTTCAATATCATCTTAGGTAAGCAAAAGGCTTGAAGTGGCTAACAAAAATGGCCTTTGATCATTTTCACACCGATACAACATGTGACTTGACAGAGATACCGAGCAAGTTCTAGAATTTAACAACATGAATGATACACTCAAATCAATCAACAAGACCGCATATGATGAAAGCAAGAAAGGCTCAAAAGCTCACAGCTTGCAAATACATAATTCAAAGCATCAAACCATGTTCTCAATATCCACATGCTCAATATCATCTATTCACGGCTCAATCAACTCATACTCAACACCCAATCCAAACAATACAAAATTTTCAAAATAGAGCACGAGAATCTCAATATCGGTCAACTCACTCTCTAAACTCTATGAAAGCAATAAACGCTAAAGTCAGAACGTGTTTCTAATGCAATGCAACCTAAAATGCTCTACATGCAACTATATGAAAACACACAAAAATACATTTTTTTTTTTTAAATCCACACATTTCATATCAAAATAACTATCTCTCCCCAAACTTAAATGAAATCATATCGCACGTAAGAGAAGATAGAATTTCAATATAAAACTGTGGATTTACCGATTCACTGTATGTGGTGGCCTCCTCGCATCTCCTCATATCGCTAGGACTTCTTCCTTCAACCATCACTTCAAATTTTGTACCTTAATATTATCTCCGCCAAGGACGACGGGTCATGCGCCTTGCGACGGGCTGGCCGTGCTTCATGCCGGCCACATTATTCCTCCTCCAGGCACGCACGGCGAGCTTAGCGCCTAGCGTGACGGGTCACCCGTGCGTGATGCCGCATAACTACACTCAGGTTTTTTTTTTTAAAAAAGAAAACAAACAAAAATCACACCACAAACCGCTGGTTGCCTCCCAACAAGCGCTACATTTAACTACTTTAGCTTGACGCCTATTAATTTCGATTCGCACCACCTTTGAATGCGTATATTAGTCGCTTGGATCGTGGTCAAGAACCTTTTCCGTTGTTTGCATCTAGTAATGCATAATTGGGATTTCCAGGCAAGTATTGGAGTCCTGATGTTGGAACACTTTGATTTGAATTATGCTCATGTTGTTCGCGGGCGCGTATGTACCACCAGTGTTTGTTTCGTTGTGGGATAGCTTTCTTATGATATCACGCACGCACCGACCGGACATCCACGACTGCTCATGTGTTTCTCGCCCTGCTTTCGCTTCTTTTCGCAAGACACCACACACGAGTTGAAAGTCCATAGACACACATCCGTGTTTGGTTCAACTTTCTTGTTTTTCCAGGATCTTGGTTGCTCATATTCGTGACCACTACTCCTTTGATGAATGGTACTAGATTGTTCCTTCGAGCCGAGTTGGTTTCGGTGGTGCATGAAAATTGGCTCTTTTGATATTGCTCACTAACAATTGTAACTAATTGGCCCATTTGAGTCTCTAGGTTCTTTATTGAGCTTGTCACTTGTTGTTCCATCTTGTCCATCCTCTTGCCTTATGGAGCAGCTCCTAGTTTCACTCATGAATGCATTGGATTGATTTATGAATGAGGTGAGGGCTTTTCTAAAGATGGCTTATTTACTTCATCGCGAGTAAAGCGGTCCCTCGACTCGCTCCTGAACAAACTTGTTTGCATCCTTAACAAGGCGAGGGCTTCTTCTAAAGATGATTTTGCCTTTGCATTTGTAAACCCATTCATTACATTGGAGCTTGATGGTGTTGGAATCACATTCTCCGTGGTGAGCATATGAAAAATCTTCGTAATTCGCCCAATTTGGATAATAGACGTAGGGAGTAGGATTATTCCATAATCGTAAGAATTCGCTTATTGAAATAATTGGCATTCTCCATCCGAGCAAGTGTTCGTGCACTACCTATACCAACTCAAAGGAACAAATCAAACATTGTAGAGAGAGAATTTACAAAAGAAAAATGAAATAAAAAAAAAATGCCTAAATTAAAAATAATTCTATCTATCGCAATATTAGCACCAAAAATTGTATTAGTCCCAAGAACGGCGCCAAAACTTGTTCGCCTTTATTTTTAGCTTCACCGCAAAGTGTACGGTGTAGTTTATAGAATAGGGTAAGCAAGGTCGTATCCACAGAGACTAATAAATTAATGTGCTAAGTATCGAACAAGATAGCCTTATTTTTATTTAGACGATCGTAATTTGAGGTGATTGTTGTGGAGGTAAAGACAAGCACAACCACAAAAACACAAGATAAAAATAATAATGGAATTATCAAGGGAATGAAATGGATTCGGTTATGGTTTCAATTAATATTCCTCTTGTTGTCCAATTTAATCAAAGCCAAAGTTATCATCAATACACCTATAAGACGATCACAATGGTATTTTATCCTCCCTCTCGAGATGTATATAAAGTGTAGATTGAAATATCTATGCTAGCATCTCTACTCAACATGAGATACACAACTCCCAAAAGCACAAAAGATCAAATATCCTCACAAATATTCACATACCTCTCGATTCATGCAAATATTTGTGTCGAGTACTCAAGATCTAATATTGAAACTCATCTCTCGAATTATGAATCAATATATCAAACAAGTTAAATCATTGATCAAGTGATAAAACAAGAATAAGCTCAAAGTACTCAAATAGGCTTCAAGACAATAACTTCAACTAAGATTAAAACATTCAACAAGAGTTCAATTAATCTACTTCCAAAACCCAGAAATCACAAGATGTTTAGCTACCCATTACAAATAAACAACTCATAGACAAATTGTTCATATTCATAAGAAGCTAAAATGAAAGATTAAAGCACAAAGAATGAGAAAACTTAGGGAAATGGATAATCTCTCGATTAATCTTCAATCCTCAAGCTCCGATTCAACCCGATTCTTCCCTTGAATCTTCCTTGATGAATTTGATGTGTTTCTTGTGTTCTTGGGTGTATTCCCAGCCTTTCCTCCTGGTGTGCGCCAAGAAGTGGTATTTATACCCTTTTTTAAGTCTAGTCAATTTGTTGTCATTTTTGGAGTTTTTCATAAGAACGCACGGTCGTGCACCCACGCACGGTTACCCGTGCTCAAAGCCGAGGAAAACATCCAGTCTCTGCTGGGCGCATGGGTCGTGCGCCCACGCACGGGCTACCCGTGCGCCATCCCGTAGAAAACATCCTTCTCAGAGGGCGCACGGGTCGCGCCCACGCACGGGTTACCCGTGCGCCACACAAACGTCCAAATGTGTTTGCGGGTCTTCAGAAGAGTTGTAGCCCTCTCTTTAGCTTTCCATAGCCACTTGAATCACCTTAATATCAATTTTGTAGAGAGAGTTATGGCCAAAATACTAAACCCCGCCATGATCTTTGGAAATTCCATACGCGTTTGGATGTTCCTTGATATAAATCTCCTTGTTGTTTGATCATCCATGCTTCTTTTGACACACGACTCATCACTATGACTCTAGAATCCATATAGTTTGCTTCCAATTAGGTGTAATCGCCGATTCTTGATGATTCTAGGTTGCAATGCTCGATTTGTCACAAAATCACTCCAAATATCGTTAAATTCCTAAAAAACAGCAAAGCGTAATATCTTTCCCACAAAGAGCGAATATATACCATTTCATACACGTTATTGCATGTTTATAAACAATTATAGCCATAAATATGCCCTAAAATACATGCAAAACTCACACCTATCAAAATCCCCAAAACTTAAACTCGTTGGTCGCCCCCAATGCTTTTAAAAACTAGACAAAACATGATTGGGAGTAATGAAAAGTAGAACGCACAACAACTCCATAAAATCCGCATTGTTTATCGTAGGTGTCAAGCAACGAATAAAACCGACCTCAAACATCTAACATAGAGCACACATCAAAGAAACCATGGTTAATGCTACTAATTACGCCACAAAGATCGAGTGTATACTCTCATCTCAAATAAATATAGGATGTGTTTACGCCAAATCAATTCAATGTTGTAGAATTACCATATGCTTGCAAATCGCCTCATTTCTCCGCCACTAGAATGTATGCAATTTGTGAATCAAAAGACTTTCTCATTTGGTTGTAATGAATGCTCTTTGGTTAGGGTAGGAAAATATAGATAGAGTGACTCAAACTCGAGCGTATAGACCGGTGAGCATATAAATCATCTACATTAAAGCTTAATATGCTACCCAAATCATCTCTCATTTTCACCAACTCTTCTTATCTCCATCCCCTTTCTTTTGTAAAACACCATCACCTCACATTACAATTCCTAGCCTCTAAGTTCATTCAAAGAAAACTCATTCATAAAGCTAATTGTTTTTTTTGACTCTTTTGTGAGTTTTCAACATTCTTTGCTTCTCCTTTTCTTCCCCTTTTGTTCCTATCAACCAATTTATCCAACTTTTCAATTCCAACCCATTCAACCTCATTCAATCCCTTTACTCAATGCTATACGCTCAAGTATGGGGTAACAAATATATCAAGTTAAGGCTTGAATTGTTGCTATCAAGAAATTAGGCAATAGGCTCAAGTTGGCTAACTAGGGATTTCAATATCATCTTAGGTAAGCAAAAGGCTTGAAGGGCTAACAAAAATGGCCTTTGATCATTTTCACAATTCGCATACAACATGTGACCTTGACAGAGATACCAGAGCAAGTTCTAGAATTCTAACAACATGAATGATACACTCAAATCAATCAACAAGACTGCATATGATGAAAGCAGTAAAGGCTCAAAAGCTCACAGGCTTGCAAATACATAATTCAAAGCATCAAACCATGTTCTCAATATCCACATGCTCAATATCATCTATTCATGGCTCAATCAACTCATACTCAACACCCAATCCAAACAATACAAAATTTTCAAAATAGAGCACGAGAATCTCAATATCGGTCAACTCACTCTCTAAACTCTATGAAAGCAATAAACGTGCTAAAGTCAGAACGTGCTTCTAATGCAATGCAACCTAAAATGCTTTCTACATGCAACTATATGAAAACACACAAAAATACAATTTTTTTTTTTAAATCCACACATTTCATATCAAAATAACTATCTCTCCCCCCAAACTTAAATGAAATCATATCGCACGTAAGAGAAGATAGAATTTCAATATAAAACTGTGTGGATTTACCTGATTCACTGTGCGGGTGGTGGCCCTCCTTGGCATCTCCTCATATCGCTAGGACTTCTTCCTTCAACCATCACTTCAAATTTTGTACCTTAATATTATCTCCGCCAAGGACGCACGGTCAGGCGCTTTGCGCGACGGCTGGCCGTGCTTCATGCAAGCCACATTATTCCTCCTCCAGCACGCATGGGCGTGCGCCTAGCGCACGGGTCACCCGTGCGTGATGCCGCATAACAACACTCAGTTTTTTTTTTTTTTTTTTTACAAAAGAAAACAAACAAAAATCACACCACAAACCGTTGGGTTCGCTTCCCAACATGCGCTTTACATTTAACGTCTTTAGCTTGACGCCTATTAATTTCGATTCGCACCACCTTTGAATGCGATATTAGCCGCTGGATCGTGGTCAAGAAATTTTTCCGTTGTTTGCATCTAGTAATGCATAATGGGATTTCCAGGCAAGTATTGAGTCCTGGCGATGTTGGAACACTTTGATTTGAATTATGCTCATGTTGTTCGTGGCGCGTATATGTACCACCGTTGTTTGTTTCGTTGTGGGATAGCTTTCTTATGATATCACGCACGACCGATCCCGGACATCTACGCACTGTTCATGTGTTCTCGCCCCGTTTCTCGCTTCTTTTCGCACCACACACGAGTTGAAAGTCCATAGACACACAATCCGTGTTTGGTTCTGAACTTTCTTGTTTTTCCAGGATCTTCGGTTCCTCATATTCGGTACCACTCCTTTGATGAATGGTACTAGATTGTTCCTTCGAGTTGGTTTCAGTGGTGCATGAAAATGGCTCTTTTGATATTGCTCACTAACAATTGTAACTAATTGGCCCATTTGAGTCTCTGGTTCTTTATTGAGCTTGTCACTTGTTGTTCCATCTTGTCCATCCTTGCGTCTTGCCTTATGGAGCAGCTCCTAGTTTCACTCATGAATGTATTGGATTGATTTATGAATGAGGTGAGGGCTTCTTCTAAAGATGGCTTATTTACTTCATCGCGAGTAAAGCGGTCCCTCGACTCGCTCCCGAACAAACTTGTTTGCATCCTTAACAAGCGAGGGCTTCTTCTAAAGATGATTTTGCCTTTTGCATTTGTAAACCCATTCATTACATTGGAGCTTGATGGTGTTGGAATCACATTCTCCGTGTGAGCATATGAAAAATCTTCGTAATTCGCCCAATTTGGATAATAGTACGTAGGAGTAGATTATTCCAATAATCGTAAAAATTCCGATTATTGAAATAATTGGCATTCTCCATCCGAGCAAGTGTTCGTGCACTACCTATACCAACTCAAAGAAACAAATCAAACATTGTAGAGAGAGAATTTACAAAAGAAAAATGAAATAAAAAAAATGCCTAAATTAAAAATAATTCTATCTATCGCAATATTAGCACCAAAATTGTATTAGTCCCCAAGAACGGCGCCAAAAACTTGTTCGCCTTATTTTTAGCTTCACCGCAAGTGTACGGTGTAGTTTATAGAATAGGGTAAGCAAGGTCGTATCCACAGAGACTAATAAATTAATGTGCTAAGTATCGAACTAAGATAGCCTTATTTTTATTTAGACGATCGTAATTTGAGGTGATTGTTGTGGAGGTAAAGACAAGCATAACCACAAAAACACAAGATGAAAATAATAATGGAATTATCAAGGGAATGAAATGGATTCCCGGGTTATGGTTTCAATTAATATTCCTCTTGTTGTCCAATTTAATCAAAGCCAAAGTTATCATCAATACACCTATAAGACGATCACAATGGTATTTTATCCTCCCTCTCGAGATGTATATAAAGTGTAGATTGAAATATCTATGCTAGCATCTCTACTCAACATGAGATACACAACTCCCAAAAGCACAAAAGATCAAATATCCTCAAAAATATTCACAAACCTCTCGATTCATGCAAATATTTGTGTCGAGTACTCAAGATCTAATATTGAAACTCATCTCTCGAATTATGAATCAATATATCAAACAAGTTAAATCATTGATCAAGTGATAAAACAAGAATAAGCTCAAAGTACTCAAATAGGCTTCAAGACAATAACTTCAACTAAGATTAAAACATTCAACAAGAGTTCAATTAATCTACTTCCAAAACCCGGAAATCACAAGATGTTTAGCTACCCATTACAAATAAACAACTCATAGACAAATTGTTCATATTCATAAGAAGCTAAAATGAAAGATTAAAGCACAAAGAATGAGAAAACTTAGGGAAATGGATAATCTCTCGATTAATCTTCAATCCTCAAGCTCCGATTCAACCCGATTCTTCCCTTGAATCTTCCTTGATGAATTTGATGTGTTTCTTGTATTCTTGGGTGTATTCCCAGCCTTTCCTCCCCTGGTGTGCGCCCCAAGAAGTGGTATTTATACTTTTTTTTTTAAGTCAGTCAATTTGTCATTTTTGGAGTTTTCGCAAGAACGCACGGGTCGTGCGCCCACGCACGGGTTACCCGTGCTCAAAGCCGTAGGAAAACATCCAGTCTCAGAGGGCGCACGGGTCGTGCATCCACGCACGGGCTACTCGTGCGCCATCCCCGTAGAAAACATCCGATCAGAGGGGTGCACGGGTCGTCATGCGTCCACGCACGGGTTACCCGTGCGCCACCCAAACGTCCATATTTGTTTTCGGGGTCTTCATAAGAGTTGTAGCCCTCTCTTTTAGCTTTCCACAGCCACTTGAATCACCTTAATATCAATTTTGTAGAGAGAGTTATGGCCAAAATACTAAACCCTGCCAAATCTTGGAAATTCCATACGCATTTGGATGTTCCTTGAGATAAATCTCCTTGTTGTTTGATCATCCATGCTTCTTTTGACACACGACGCTTCACTATGACTCTAGAATCCATATAGTTGGATTCCAATTGGGTGTAATCGCTCGATTCTTGATGATTCTAGGTTGCAATGCTCGTATTTGTCACAAAATCACTCCAAATATCGTTAAATTCCTACAAAACGAGCAAAGCGTAATATCTTTCCCACAAAGAGCGAATATATGCCATTTCATACACGTTATTGCATGTTTATAAACAATTATAGCCATAAATATGCCCTAAAATACATGCAAAACTCACACCTATCATGGGATCAGTTCATTCATATTTTCCTCCGCCTAGAAGCCTACCAGGAGCCACTCCTTGTCCGCGCCTTCTTGTAACGACGATCAGTCCCCGCCCTCTTCAGCTCCGGGCGTGACAATCCAATCCATTGCCAACTCTGCGTATGACAAATATTGGGTTTGGGTCCTCTATAAGATCCAAAATTTATATTTTATGTATTGATATCCATTGAATTTCATTTGTAATGTTTATTATTATTCAATCACTTATTATTTAATCAATAGTTATTTAGTCTTACATTTTAATAATATCTTAAGTTTAATTAATTAAAACTAATCAAATTAAAACTATCTTACTTTAATATATAAATCGTGCATCGCACGGGTGGACTGCTAATTTTAATAAAGTCCAACTACTTAGAGTGGCCCCCTCAATATCAAAATTGAATCTGCCATTCCAAGTTGGATCTACCATTCAAAGCTTCGCCATGAAAATCTACTGTAAAATCAAACGACCCAAGACTACAATTAAAAATTTAGGGAAAAGGACATGAATACCCCATTTTCTATATCCAATCCCTGCACAATACCCATTTTCCGCTGATTTTTGACAAATATACCCATTTTCCGCTGATTTTTGACGAATATACCCATTTTCCGCTGATTTTTGACAAAAATACCCGTTTTTCGCTGATTTTTGCATTGGTTTCTTTTTTGTTTCTTTGTTGTTTCAAACATGTTTTTTTGTTTCTTTGTTGTTTCTTTGTTGTTTCATTTATGTTTCTGATATGTTTTTCACTTAGCCAACTTTTCATTGCATTCCACAGTTGCATGGTGAAAATCTGAGTTGTGGTATGCCATAATGGACAATGGGAAGAAAATAGAGTGTATACCAACTTTGAGATAACAAGAATACTGATTCCAATGGACTGCACATTCAGCACCCTAAAAGAAATCTTGGAACAACAAATTCAATTCAGAAAATTTGAGCTTACTTGTCCATCAGCGGCTACGAGAAATGGACACGACTCCACTGCCAGACCAAAAAATACTTTGTATTGACTTCCAACATCGTAGAATATTGAATGCATCAACTGTAGCGGTGAAAGACCTACTAGTAACAACTTTGCTATAGTACGTGAGATCTTTAGTTCAAGATTAGACATGCATACATCGAAATGAAACAAGATCAACATTTACAAGGATGACAAAAAAAAAAAAAAGAGTATATTGGGAAAAACTACACTATTTCTCTAAATTTAAAAGCAATTTACTATAAATTTTTATCACATGATCCCCTGTTTCACAATTATTTCTTACATATTTCATTTATGTTTTTTACATGTTTCAACTGGTTACACCATCATTAAGATTTACATATCAAGAATTCTCTAAAATCATTGGGAAGTGGAGGTAGAAACTCAATCTCGTTGTCATCATCATCACCATTTTGCAGCTTCAACTTAGCATAATTGTGAAGCAGATTACTGAGTCTTGCTTGTTCATTCTCTATCTCGAATGCTTCAACGCCCATAGCCTTCCCAATAATAAAATGCTCGGCATAACAAGCAACAATAAATCCCACATTCACTACAAAAGAAATAAAAAAAGATACACAATCACAAATAAAAAACAATAAAAAAGAATAAATAAATAAAAAATACATAAAATCACAAAAGAAACATAAAAGAAACAACTTCGAAATAATATCGAAATAAATGAAAAACTTCAAAATAATAAAAAACAGAAAAATCATGCACCAGCAACACAAAAATCAACAAATCATTCAAATTTGCATTCAACACACACAAAAAAAAAAGAAAACCAGGAATCCAAATCGCTGAAGGAAAACATATTCATCCTGTTCTGCTCTGGCGTCCTCCACTAGTCCACCGCCATTGTTCTCTCGCGCCCTAATCCGAGTTCTTCGAAGGAGGAACTCACGTTTTTTGTCAAAGACCTCTTCGCTAGACTCCAGATCAGCGGACTCGAGTTCAAGCGAAAGGCCTTGGATTTGTTGATTCAGCTCCTATCGGGAGGATGATAAGTCCGTTGTTGTTGTCACTAAAAGAGGGGAATGTGAGCCGCTTGATTTCACCGCCGATCTCGAATGCACATGATTCCATTAGAGAATTGGCGGTTCATGCAGTTTTTTTTTCGTCTCTGCCGGCGATTTGCCTCGGAAATCCGTTTTTGAGGAGGGGGCTTTAGGTCCCTTGTTGAGATTGATCGAATACAGCTCGGTGCCGATGAAGGAAAAGGCCGCCATGGCTGTGGAGTTTATTATTGCTGATATGGATAACGCTTGGGCGATTTACTTTATGGGGGTATCCCAATTATAATCGAATCGTAACTCTGGTTCTCTCACGTTTTCAATCTCAAGCAATTGGGGCAATAAGGAACGTTTGGTAGTTGAAGATATCAATTGCATTGGCAGAAGAAGGCGATGTCCCTGTTTTGATGCAGTTGCTTATTTCTGGGATCTCATCAGCCCAAGGAATAGCGGCCAACTGTGTGAAAAACCATTTTGTGTAAAAATCAGGGTATTTTTGTCATGGAAGGGAACGGGTGAGATGTTTTTGTGATGGATGGATATTTTTGTCTTTTTTCTAAAAGTCAGGGTATTTGGTGTAATTTCTTCAAAAATTTAAGCAAGAGCCCAAGTCCGTATAAATCCTTCTGATTAGCCCATGATGCAACCACGTGAGCAGCGAATCATGTGAACTAGGAATGATTTATATACAAAAAATATTAAACGTTTGTTCTGTTGCTTGACATTTTAGGCCACATTTACTTTGAGATTGGATAAATGGAGATAAAGGAAATGTAACCTAAAGAAGGATAGTGAACATTTTTATCCAAATAATTTATCAAAACTCTCTCTCTCAACATTTCTCTCCTCTTTCTCTCTAAAAAAACCTCAGAAACTTAATTCTTTTTCCTTTTCCCTCCCCTACCAGCTGCCCACCCCCCTCTCCCTCCCTTGTTGCTTTCTTCTCTTTTGAGATGGAAGCCTTAGTGGCAGTCTGGTTTGTCTGTTTAGGCTCATGCACCGCCACAAAGGCCAGCGACTGACGAAAATTTTTTGGTCGCTAACCAGAACCCCCCGTACGATGTTATTATTCTCTATTTCAAGATTCGGCCTGCGTGTTTTTCGTGGTGGCAGGCCAACTGTTTGATGGCAACAATTTTGCGGGAGCAGTGGTATCGGGATGTGGTTGTGGATTTGGGGGAGGGAAAGACCCTTTGTTTCTTTGATTTCTAGGTTGTTTTTTTTTCTTTTGTGGTTTTTTTGTGTGTTTTCTTTTTTCAGTTGAAGGGCAAAATTCGTAGGCAGGTCAGTTATGTATGTCTTGCAGTGCGTGATGGTTGCTTGAGCCCGAGTGTTCCGTGTTTTGCAGTCTCCTTTGAGGAGTGCTGAAGTCTTCTAGCGTGGGAGTGGTTTAGTTTTGGAGTGTGATTTGAAATTGAATTGGTTTTGCCGATTCTCCGCTTGATTTCTAGTTAGTCAAGTCGGCCCACAGCCAATTGGTTATGATTGTCGTTGTAGTCATGTATTTGAGTTGTTCTAAGATAAAAGATATTGTTTGAGGAGAAAAAAAGAATATCTTATCCAAATAATAAAACATTTACTTTGTGATTAATAAGAAAATATGAAAATGTTTTTTCATATTGTGTTTATTTGTAAATATGGATTAAAAATGTGATTTGAAGTGTATTCCCAAAATGTGCATAGTCAAAAAAATTATCTTTATATTTTTATGTTTTTTCATTAATTTTATTTTCTTCTTGTTTTTTGTCACTCTCTCCCTCTCTGTTCTTTCTCTTTTTCATTATTTTCTTCAAGTAAAACAACAAAATGATTAGGCTGAAAATCAAATAGTTGGATTATCAAAATACTCCTAATTCTCTTGTTTAGAAGACTTTTTAGAACAACAATTAGAAAAAATCACTACACTATAGCAGGGCCCAACTTGATAGTGTTAGTTCAAGTGGCTGCAATAATCTAGATGGGGGTGAATAGATTATCCCGATTTTCTGATTTTCGCCCTCTTTTTTGAATGTAAGAATGATAACAAAAATAAAAGTGCAAGAATGTAAACAACACTTGGTGATTTATAGAGGTTCAACCCAAATAGGGCCTAATCCTCTACCACCCCGGTATATCCAGAATGGATTTTAAAAAAAATGTTTATTAATAGATATCAAACTATTACAACCTTTACCTTGAAGAGCATATCACTCTTCTTACAATACCACCTATGAAGATTACCACAATCTTCTTACACCAATGAAGAGTACCACACTCTTCAACACTTAAAATCATCCTAATGTGCTCTTACCACAAGAACATTAACAAGGATGTCTTGTTTTGGATGATTGAAAATAATTCAAGATTACAACTCAAATAAAGTACAACTTTGAAGTGCAAGTGTAATCAAGAATCAAACCTAGTACTCAAGATGTGCAAGTGAAAGACTTAGGCTAAGCACAACAAGTATATTGAAAGTGAAGAACAATATATTTTCAGAGATTTTTCTTGTTGTGTTGTACTGTGCTGCCTTGTTTTGATTCTTCAAGCCTTCAAGTATTTATGGTAGATATCTTGGATTTGAATCTCAGCCATAAACGCCTCTTGGAGATTGAAATCTATAAAAAAAATTGCAGAATAAATGGAGAAAATAGCTGTTAGAAATCAATCCTTTAATTTCATGAAAAGCTGTCTTTTGTGCAACAGATAGTTTACTATAAAACCTTAGGTCGACCAGTCGACCTCTAATATGAAAAATATGTTAAATAATTAAACATGCTTGAAAAATAAGGACTTGGACCAGTCTAGGGGGTTGGACCGGTCGACCTTGGGTTCGACCGGTCGCCCTTTACCTGGATTGGTTGGCCTCTTCAAAAACTGAGTTAGAAATATTTTGTGGAAATATTAAACTTTCAGACATCGGTAGCCCTCTAAGTCGACCGGTTGACCACACCAGGTCGTCAATTTTTTATAAGAACTCCGAAGGAAAGTTTTATTCAAATGTATTTGAAAATTCAATTGATTCTATTAACAACTTATGACTATTTCATCCGGAGCTTATAGCTTTTTTTCACGAGCTTTTTCTAATTCCATTGATCTAAACATAAACTTATGAGCTTATTCCATTTTTCTCCTCATTTGGAATCATCAAAAAAACTATTAGCACGATAAAAATATCATAAAATATATCAAAGTGCGTATCGAATCGAATTAACATGCTTTTGAATATAAAGCTTGAAATTCCAAATTGTAAGGAAAATTTTTAGAAGAAAGTTTGTAAAAGCTCAATTGATGGATACAACATAATCTCTATAAACATATAAGACAATTGAAATCAATAGATTCATGTAAAAGATGAAGTATTCACTAGACATTTATCAAACACTTGGCATACATAGTATAAAATCGAAGTTGTTTATAACATTTGGAAATGTATTCATGCCCAAAAATTCAATACCAATCCTAATTCTACAATCACAATTCATCAACATTCATTTTTCATCACAATCATGCAAGAGTTATACCATTGTATCAAGTAAAACCACATTCTCAAGGGTTCAACCAAATTGAGATTATACAAGGAATTAAACTTACCAATTTATCGGAGAAGATATACGCATTATACAAGTCCATTAAAGTAGAATTTGCAAAAACAAAATTATTTTGAGTGAAATCTGTGTGAAATGGGCGAAGGGGGGCGAACTAGGGAAAATAAACGAATAAACTGGACTGAGAAGACAAAGACCACTTAAAATCTGAAATTGAAATAGGTGACCAGTTGACCAGGTGTTTGACCGGTCCACGGCTAGGTCGACCGGTCGACCACCTTGGTCGACTGGTACCTGTATTGTGGTCCAGTTTCTGTCTGAAACACCCCTATGTTTTAAAAATATAGAAAATGCAATCATAGACCTTATTCGATATGAATTATGCCTAAACGAGCTTGAATTTGAAGTAAAAGACTCGGCGGCTAATGATTTTGTGAAAATATCCGCGAGTTGATCTTGACACAGAACAAAGCACATCTCAATTTTTCGTTTAGAAACACAATCCCTTAAAAAATGAGATCAAACTTAATATATTTTGTTCGGTTATGATGAATCGGATTTTGTGAGAAATATTTATACCGGACGTGTTATCACAAGAATAGGAATATTTTCAAACTTTGGATAAAACAAGCCGTAAGAAAGGGTACCTTTCAAATATTGATTTTTTTAACGACACTTAAATGAGATTCTTTGGTATTGTCTTGAAATCGAGCACATAGGCATACGACATGAAGAATATCGAGTCTATGAGTAGTAAGATAAGTCGATAAACATACCTCGATATTGTGTTTTCGCCAACCAATTCAAACTTGATCAATTTGATATAGATAACCATTGATATTTTAACGATCATTTGTTCTTTAATACCATAATATTTCATACAAAATCTTGACAAAATTTCTTGCCCAAGAGCATAGTAGTACCAGATAATATCGACTATGTTAATTTGAATGGAATACAATATTTTTTTAAGACAAAAGTCAAGTAACATATACCATGTTCTGCAAAATCAAAATAGGTTTGATAAATCAAGTAAGTTCAAAAACACTTATCTAAAAGCTATATAAGGTCTCTATAGAATTTTAGAAAAGCGAGAGTATAAACATAAGACCTCATATCTTGAAAAATATTTTTAAAAAGAATTTGATAATAAAAAAAAATATGCACATTAATAATTAGTGACTAAAATATACAAAAATATGCACATTATACCTTCTTCTTGGAAAATGATTTTGCTGATAATTTCTTCTCCTTAGATCAAATGGCGCGAACATTTGTTGTCTATTTGACGATTTGAATTTCTTTTGATTTTTATTGCGCCGAGTACCTAACATGAAATTATCTAGTGGTACCTCAATTGTTTAAGTCCATTGGGATTAGCTTTGAGACTTTTAGAGTTTTATTTTCTTTTTCAAGGTTTCTAACCTTATCAAGTGTAGTAGTGTGAGCACAAGAAATTGGTTCATATGAAACAAGCATACTATCCTTTTCATTTTTCAAAGTGTTAAATTCCTTTTTTCAAATTTTCGTATTTAAAAAGCATGCTTTGGAATTCATTTTGAAGATCATAAAAATCACTTTGCAATTCATCAAAAAAAGAGATGGAAAAATTAGAGCGTACCTTATTGTCTTCTTCGATGCCCATTAGACATTGCTCGACTTTTTCATCATCGGATGTTGCAAGAAGCTCATCCCATGTTTTTGCTTTGGCTTTGGCATTCAAGGCTTTGTGAGAGTGCTTTTTTTTTTCCCCTCTTTTCTTCTTCCTCTTTTGGACAATCGGCAACATAGTGTCTAGGTTTTCCACATCTAAAACAAGACTTGTTTCTTGCTTTTCTTTCCTTGTTCTTATACAAATTTTGTAAATTTTCTAATAAGTTCCTCATCTTCATCTTCTTTTTCCTCTTCCTCATCACTTGAATAATAATTTTTCAATTTTGAGGCAAGACCTTTTGGAGTTGATCTCATATCCGATTGAGAAGTCGATGCCTTTGAATTACTCCTTTCATTGGTATAAACTTTATAGATTAGAAGATTGTCGATAAGCTCATCAAAATTTAGAGTTTCTAAATTTTGAGCTTCCGTAATAGCGGTAACGTTTTTGGACCAAGAGGAGGGAAGATCATTTAGAACTTTGGTGACTTTATCCTCTTTGGAAATAATTTTCCCAAGTCCAACTAGAGGATTTACAATGTTGTCAAACCTTCCAACCATTTTGGAAATATTTTCTCCAACATTCATAGAGAAATTTTCGAATTTTTTGACCAACATGGTCTTTCGAGCTTATTTCACTTTCTTTGTGACTTCATAGATAACTTCTAATTTTTCCCATTCATCATGAGCGGATTGAATTACTCTAACACAATTATATTTCGTTGCAGTAAGAAATCAATGAAGAATGTTATGAGCTTTACCGTTTAAGGAAAATATTTTCTTGTCTTCATCATCGAACTCCTTGAGGACTTTAGGAATTTGAGAACTGTCCTGCTTTTTCTTCATAGGGATGGATTCTCCGTTTATAACCGTGTTCCAAATATCGAACCTGCAATCTTGTAAGAAGCACTCCATTCTATCTTTCCAAAATTCATAATTGTTGGACTCAAAGAGAGGCGGCCTATTGAATGAGGCACTGGTTGGTAGATAGCTCTCATTCGTAGCCATGGATCTTCTCTCTTTACTCGCAATGGAAAAAAAGCTTGCCAAAGAGTTTGGGTTTGATACCATTTGTTAGTCCAACGGGCTACGATAATCTAGAGGGGGTTAATAGATTATCCCGATTTTTCGATTTTCGCCCTCTTTTTTGAATGTAAGAATGAAAACAAAAATGAAAGTGCGAGAATGTAAACAACACTCGATCATTTATAGAGGTTCAACCCACGTATGTGGGCTAATCCTCTACCACCCCGGTATGTTGGGAACGAATTAAAAAAAAGGAAAAAATTTATTAATAGATACCAAACTATTACAACCTTTACCTTGACGAGCACCTCACTCTTCTTACGACACCACTTATGAAGATTACAACAATCTTCTTACTCCAATGAAGAGTACCATACTCTTCAACACCTAAAATCATCCAAGTGTGTTCTTACCACAAGAACACTAACAAGGATGTCTTGTTTTGGATGATTGAAAATAAGTCAAGATTACAACTCAAATGAAGTATAAAACTTTGAAGTGCAAGTGTAATCAAGAATCAAGCCTAGTACTCAAGATGTGCAAGTGAAAGATTTAAGCTAAACACCACAAGTATGTTGAAAGTGAAGAAAAATATATTTGCAGAGATTTTTCTTGTTGTGTTGTATTGTGTTGTTTTGTTTTGATTCTTAAATCCTTCAAGTATCTATAGGAGAGGTCTTGGATTTGAATCCCAGTCATAGGCTCCTCCTGAAGATTGAAATCTATAAAAAAAATTGCATATTAAATGGATAAAATAGCTGTTAGAAATCAATCCTTTAATTTCATGAAAAGTTGTCTGTTGTGCAAAAGATAGTCTGCTGATAAAACCTTAGGTTGATCGGTCGACCTCTATAATGAAAAATACGTTGAAAATGAAACACACTTGAAAAACAAGGACTTGGATCAGTTTAGGGGGGTTGGACCGGTCGCCCTTGACCTGGACCAGTTAACCTCTTCAAAAACTGAGTCAAAAATATTTTGTTCAAAAATCCAACTTTCAGACACCGGTCGCCCACTAGATCGACAGGTTGACCACACCGGTCATCCTATAGGTCAGCCGATTGACCATTCCATTTTGTGCAAATAGGTTGTTCTCTGTTTTGCACAACTTTCAGGTACAGGTTGCTTTCTAGGGCGACCGGTTAACTTCAAAACAAAGGAGTTGTCCGATTATTGTCAAAAAACAAACTTCAAGAAATACTCCAAAAAATTAGTAAAAATAATTTAAATCGATTAGGAGTATTTGGACAATATTTGAAAGCATTATTTTGGTGAAAAACTTAGTTAAATGAAATCATAAAATTACAATAAAAATATTTATCTAACATATAGTATGCCCAAGAGTCTTTAGCATAGTTTTGGGGCCCACTTTTTTTTTCTCCTTTTCAGCCCATAACACCGAGATTCAAAGAAAAAGCTTGAACTCTTCCACAATTCACGTTAATAACAGACAAAGAACCAAACCCTCTTCTCTTCACAATTGTGAATCGTGATTTTCATTTTCCTAACTTGGTCACTCCTCAGTGGCAATCAGCGGACGACAATCAAAGGGTCCATTTTCAGAATCTCGCATAGGGTCCTCTAAAGCATGGGTCCGGCCCTGCAATATAGGAGACTACAAATAAGATTTTCTAGGGTATCATGTGAAGGTCCATCATTCGAGTTTTATGATAAATTCACTACTAGATATATTTCAACAAGCTAAATATTTGATGCTAGTGTGTAAAGTAACTGTCATGTTCGGATTTATATTGTCTAGAGATGGCAATGATTTCCGGTAAGACCCATACCCGAACTAGAATCGTCTCATGTGGCGTGAGTATGGGACAAGTAAATGGGTATGGAGGTGGGTAGTGGGTATTTATTTTTAGACCCAGACCGATATGGGTCGGATAATAGATATAGTATGACCCGACCCATACACTTAAATTCTTTTGTTAGTTTTTATACAGAGTGTGTAAATTATTGTTCTAAAGCTCTTGATTTATATATGTAGTTAGTATTTATTTCAAAATTTATATAATATCTCTAAAATTATATAAATATCACAATTAAAATAATTTTTTAGTATATTATCTCTCTCTCTCTCTCTCTATATATATATATATATATATATATAAAGAGAAGTCGCTGAAAATAGTAAGCCACAATTTTCCCGCTCTTTTTTTCCATCTATAAATAGTATTTCAACAAATTAATTATTTTATATTTTACACATTAATTAAGCCTTGAATAAAGGTACAGATAATTAGTATTAAGGAAATAAATCTCTGTTTAATTTCTTAAAATATAAGTATTATTAGTAATAAGGTAATATAATCACCGTTAATTTATAAAAACAAAATGGCTTAAAACAATCCTTTCTTTGACGATGAGGCTATACAATTAGCTACAATTTTCCTTAAATTTCATTACAAATTCTATTACGAATTGTCAATATATAAACGACAATATATTCCAAATTAATTTTAACCGAAAATTAATAATACCTGCCCATCAAGTTTGTTTATCTCAATTAATGGCAATAATAATTAATGGTAATCCTAAATCTATAAGTTTCCATTTTACCAACATTACATAAATATATAAGTTTCCATTACCAACATTAAAGGAAGAGGTAGTCTCCTGTCAGACGGTCTAACGGATCTAATCCATTAGACGAATCTAAATACCTGCGCCCAACCCATTGACCCGCTACCATTGGAAAAAAAAAACGAAAAGAACAGACATTGCCGACATCACAAGATCACCTTGGATTGTGCATAATAGAAACAGAGGCACCATAGATATTTCCATAAAGCTTGACTTTTTCCCACTCCGGGCTCCAATTAACAAAAAACAACCAATCAAATACTTAAAAATTATAAAAGAACATTTTTTTTCGTCCCCCAACACCGCCGCCACCGTCCTCCACCTCTTCTTCCACGACTTCTTCGTTGGCGACTGCGATGCCTCCGTCCTCATCTCATCCACTCGATTCAGCAAATCCAAGCATGGTTACCCGGGATTTTCCAATCGAATGGATTTTCGATTGAATCATGCGTGGAAATGGTGGAGAAGAACAAGATTTGTTGAATGTCCATGAATCAGACGTGGAGAAGAATGAGAATTGCTGAATGTCCATGGGCCTCAGACGTGGAAGGAACTACTAATACATTTCAGAAGAACTGCTAATACTTTTTTTCTCCAGGGAACTACTAATACTTTTTCGAGGAACTACTAATACTTTTTTAGGGACTGCTAATACATTTCGGGAGTATATTAATGAGAAATACTAAAATACTCTTCAGAGAACTACTAATATATTTCAGAAGAACTGCTAATACTTTTTAGAAGGACAGCTAATACTTTTCAGAAGGACTGTTAATACATTTCAGGAGAAAATTTTAATTATATTCAGGGAAACTACTAAAATACTCTCTAGGGAACTACTAATACTTTTTCGAGGAACGACTAATACTTTTTTGAGGGACTGCTACTATATTTTGGGAGTATATTTAGGAGAAACATTAAAATACTCTTCAGGGAACTACTAATACATTTCAGAAGAACTGCTAATACTTTTTAGAAGGACGGCTAATACTTTTCGAAGGATCATTAATCTAGGTAGTCCACGAAAACTACTAAAACACCACCTTTGCTAATATTACGAAAATGCCACGGGTCCATGGTCAGATCCGTTTAACAGTCGACCCCTAGTTAGGCGGTCCCGACAGAGTTTTTGTGTTAAAGCAAATATGTTTCAGCATCATCACAAAACAAAGTGGATTTTATATCCCAAACAACAAACGATGTGGTTGACGTGGTACGGAAAAAAAATAAGGTACTGATTGCTATGGTAATTTAACATATCTTTACAAATAATATCAATGATTTTTTCACCTTAAATTTACCCACTCAACTGCCTATATATACGAGTTTTCCAGAAATTTTTCTTTACCGCATTCGAATTCCCTTGCACCCAATTTCTCTGCAAATGAATAGTTTGTCAAAATTTTCAAACGCATATCTTATTGGCACTGCTCATGACATTAATCAAGGACATCAGCATGGATAAGTCTCATTTGACTATGAAACTGTGATTGGTTCGACTTTATGAGAAGCCCATCTATAATAACAGAAGTCAAACACAGAGTTTGGAATGTGTATTCCATGATGCTGAGGTATTATTGTTTTTTGCCAAATTAAAATGTATTACATAAATAATATATTTTTTTGCATTCACTAAATATATTTCAATATTTGTTCATGTTGCAAGGTGATAGGATTCATGGCACCATAAGAAAGGTTAATGTTGCACAATTTAAGAACCGACTGAGTGAAGGACATGTTTATGCCATAAAAGACTTTGGTGTTGTGTATTACACTGACAAATACAAGACTACCACTATCAAATACAAGATTCAGTTCCATGCAAGACACATGTTTTTCAGATGGATGACAACTCACTTCCTAGGTTTTTGTTTAATTTAAAAAATTTCAGAGATTTGTCAAGTATTGAAAATGTCAATGAAACCATACTTTTTGGTATGTATTTTTTCTTTTTGTTTGTGCGGAAATTGTAATTTCATAAGCATGAATTCATATAGCCTAATATTATAGGGAGGATTGTAACTATGCAATCTGCTCAGTCTAAGGAACTCGGTGGCAAGTTAACATGTTTCATCGACCTCATGCTAGAAGATTTGGAGTAATTAATGATTTAACTTTTAAATTGTTTTAAATAGATTCAATTTTCGTAATTTAATAAATTTTTTTTTTGGTAGTTTAAGCATTTCTTTTAATAGAATGAATGAATCTGCACAGTTTTTCAGGAATAATCGCGTAAGTTGTACTTTATGGGAGGAGTATGTTGATGTGATTCTACCATATCTTCAAGAGCACACTTTGGAGCCTTTAGTTATAATTATTCAGTTTTATAGGGCAAAACTATTTCGAGGTAAGATAAATAATTTTAATTTAAATACAAAGCATATTATTAGTTTTATTAATAATTTTAAAATGTATTCAATCATCGTAATTTAATTAGTTTTAAATATATTTTATTTTGTGGAAAGATTATTAATTATGAAATTGTTTTAAATATATATAGATTTTTGTACTTTAAAATAATTCTCCATTTATATTTTCAAGACCTTAGTATTATTATTTTACAATTGCTTATTTATTGTCTTTGCATTAGATGAGGTCAAAGTCTCGAACACGTTTTACGTCACCAAGATGATTGTGAACGGGGACATGCAGAAAATATATGTTTTTAAGATAAGGTTAGACACTATTAAATTATTTATTATAAAATTATTAATTTTTTATAAACCTACTGCATTTACTAACATTGTGAAAAAAATTATATTCAGCATCATGAAAACCGTTAATCCTGTCCATTCCATAAGTCATGTATCATACCCGTCCACCAAAACTGTTCCTGAAGATTTGGCATCTGGTGAATCACCATTTAGGTTGATTGATCATTTGTATGCTAATGAAGAGGTAAATTTTTTTATGCATTATTATTTTATTTCTATATTTATTTATATTAGTTAACTGATTTCGTTAATTCCATAACAATAGGTCGGAAGCTTTTGGATTACTGCCACCATCTTCTCCTTCATTGGAGATTAGTGGTATTTGTCATGCAAAAAATGCCTCAAAAAACTTACACAGGTTGGAGATAAATTTTATTGTGAAAGTTGTGACAAGTTCTCTCAGAATGGAAATTTTTGTTAAGGATGAGAACTCTTCAGAGGATGAAGTTTGTACACCTAACAAGTTGGTTAAGAAGATTGATGAACTTGTTGAGGGTTCTTCAATCAAAAGAAAACTGTTAGAGGAATTTTCTTCATCAAACAACATCAAGATACCAAAGAAAGAGAAGGTGGAGGCCGCTTTGAGTGAGTAGTTTCTGTTTAGGGATGAGTTTTTTGAGTAGATTTCTTATGGTTTTGGAGAGTTATTTAGTTTTTGTTTGAGAGCATTTTATTTTTAGCTATTTTATCAAATAAGGATGATCCTTATGGATTTTGGTTGGTATATTTGGCCCAGGAATTCTGGGTCTTTAAAATTAATAAATAAAGGTTATCCTTTTTTATATTTATTTAAGAATTTTTTGATTTTTTCTGTTTTTTATACAACCCATTTATACTATGTATGATTATTATATCATACACATTTTTGATACGTTTGTTTTTGGCAAGAAATATAAAAAATTTCAACATGAAACATGTATAACCTGATATAATTAAAATTAAAAATTAGACATGTACCTAAAAATATGAATCTCACACAAGATCTTAATTCTTTTTTAAACATTTAGTAATAGAATTCCTTCAACTACATTATGCATTTCATTAGTACTAAATAAATTTGATAGATAAACAAGGAAAAACAATTTAAAATGTACCCACCAAGTATTCAATAAATTTGATAAATAAAATAATACAAGTACAAGAGAAAAACAATTTTAATTGAAGACCCCAACACCAACATGATTCCATTACTTTTATGGTGTAGGGTCAAATGGTTTTTAACTAAGGGTTCCTTAATTGGTAACATAAATAAAACGAGTGAATACAACAGAATATTAGCAGTTTGCTAACACAGTTGTACTGTCAACAAAATATAAGTACAAAATTAGAATCTGTGAAGGAATGATATTTCATGAAGTATGAAAAAAATAAAATCGGGTATCTAGGCATGGTTTATGCCATGATCAATATAGACGTCCTTGGATTTCTTGTTTGGGCTCATTATATGTTTACTGTGGGCTTAGACGTTGATACCCACATTTTAATTTATTCCGTGTTTCTCTAGAACATATTTTTCACATGATAAGACAACAGAAATACCTCAAATTCTATATGTTAATAAACTCAATTTTGTTATATCTATTTAAGCTCTGGAAACAGTCTAAGCATCTCAAACATTGATCCGGGAAGATTAAACCATACTTTTGAGCATGTATGCATTCTTCATGCCCTAAAGAGTAATGAATTTTTAAAATTATACACTATATTAGTATGTTGTAGGCCTCCATACATCATATCATGGAAGTCAAATGCAATCTTATATTTTCACTTTTTTTGGTAAATAATTCATGATACTATAATATACACTTACATATAATATAAACAGGATATCTATTAATTACCCGACTACCCTTATATCGAGATATAAGATTTATATTTTATCTATAATAAAAAAATATACAATTTTTTTCCACAAATATTTCAATATTAAATCTTTGACATTCTTTACTAGTACAGAAAATCATAGTGATCTTTGTCTTTCTAGTTAATTAAATCAATTTGGAAGGTATGTTATATCTTATTGATTCACAATAGGAATATATTTTCCATATTTAAGAAAAGATAATATATCTAAGATTCACTCTACATATTAGCAGTATAAATATGCAAAAACAATGTCAATAATCTCATACAAACCAAAACTCAGTCGAACCATAACTCAAACATATAAAACCTCCAATCTAAATCATGAAACAACTATCAGGATATACAGTCGTGGGAAATAAACGTAGAAGAGAAGGCGATAATGAAAACGGTATTATATTTTTTATGCTAAAATTTTATATTAAAAAATTCATTTTAGCATAGATTTTTCATGAAATATAAATTTTTTATGTACTTTTAATGTAGTAATAACATTTACAACTTATCTGTATATTGCTTTTTGTGGTTTCCCTGTGATGATTTATTCTTCGTTGTTTAGAGTGTGCAGAAATTAATCTGAAACACAATGTAAAACATTTGTTAGTCATATACAGTATAATGAACAATGTAGCATAACTAATATGACAAAGACATTTTAAGTACATATCTTTTCATATTTTTGTGATTTATACTTCTACATTCTGTATCTCATGTAACCTGCGAAGAAAAACAATTGCTTCATGATAATCATCAAATATCCAGAAAAATGGAACTTAAGGTTAACTGTTTTTCATTAGACTTATCTGAAGACCATATGATTAGTCCTTAGGTGTCTTAGTCTAACCTGGAAGAAAATCAAATAAATTTCAGACCAATATGAACAAGTATAAATCACGCACAAGTATAGAATAGTGCACCAAATTCTCAAAACTGTGTTTTCAATTAAATATCTAAAATATCTTAACTATTATTAATTTGCTAATTTACAATATAACTGAATAAATATTTAAAAAATGTTAATATTTCGTAAAATAGGAATTATCCATAATTTTTGTGAAAAATAACAGAATTCCAACAAAAAATTACATTTTTGAACTCGAATCAGTCTAGAAATCAGACTTTCCGAATCATCCCCCGACAATATTTTTTATTTTAGAAAACAGGCCATATATTGTGTAATAAAATGATTTTTTTTTATAAAATCTCACAAAATCTGTAAACAACTACCATTTAAGATCTAAAATTATAAAAATGTAAACATCTACGAAATAACTGTGATACAACTGTTAAAAAACTATATTTAATAAAATCAATTTTTTCTATTTAGGTCAAAACACACGATTTTTCTTTTAAGATTTTACATATTTACTACATCTAGATCTGAAACTTAGTTAAACAAAAATCAAATCTACTTTAAAAAATCTATTTAAGTCAAAATACACCATTTTTTAAGGTTTTTTAGCGCTAATAATAAATAATATAGAGAAAAAAATATACTTACAATCTTACTCGGAACATATCATGGTGGCACCACTCAGTCGCCACTTCATTTTTCCACTGCCATCGACGAAATAGAGAAATATTAAACACAATATAAAATGATAAAAATTTAAATAAACGATTTGTAACAATAAAAAACAGAAATTAAGGTGTTGATATGAAACTTACACACTAAATTTGCAGAAGTTGCCTTAGCTCATGAAAAACGTTCAAAATGAAAAGGGCCAAACCATCATAAAAATAAGATCAGATAGAGGAACTGAGTTTGTGAATGGAATAATCACTCAGTATTGCATAGAGAATGGTATTTCTCATGAGTTATCTGCTGCAAGAACTCCACAGCAGAATGGAGTAACTGAAAGAAGGAACAGAACTCTCAAGGAAGTTGCAAGGACCATGTTAGCTGAAGTTGGGTTGCCAAAAAGGTTTTGGGCTGAAGCAATAAATACAACATGCTATTCTCAAAATAGATGCATGATCAATAGGTAATTAACCAAGACTCCCTATGAAATCTGGACAGGGAGAAAGCCAAATGTTGGGTATTTCAAGATATTTGGATGTAAATGCTTTATCCACAACAATGACAAAGATAATTTGAAGGCTTTTGATGCCAAAGCTGATGAAGGTATCTTTTTGGGATACTCAGCTAAGAGCAAAGCCTATAGAGTGCTGAACAAAAGGACTATGGTCATAGAAGAATCAATTCATGTGGTCTTTGATGAACCAAACATGAATGAAGAAGACATTGAAGAATCAGCTGATAAGAAGACTAAATCATCCCTGCTGAAAAATCCTTATGTTGAAGCTGAGATAAGAGAGCTTAACTCAGATAAAGATGAAATAACTGAGCCAAATAGGGGGAACTACAGCTAAATGAAGACGAAAGAGTTGTACAAGACAACTCAGCTGGAAGACGACTGCATCCAGCCGACTTACTTCAACCTGATAGAAGATGGCTAAAGGACCATCCTCCTGAGTTGATTATTGGAGATGTCAAAGAAGGAATTCAAACAAGATCAAAGGTACAACATGAAGCCTTGTTCACTTGCTTCATATCTCAAGTTGAACCAAAAGATGTATCTCAAGCTTTGAAGACACACATTGGATTCAAGCTATGCAAGAAGAGCTGAAACAATTTGAAAGAAACGATGTATGAAAATTGGTTCAAAGACTATCACACCAAAATGTGATTGGAACAAAGTGGGTATACAAAAACAAGATGAATGAAGAAGGACTTGTTGTTAGAAATAAAGAAAGATTGGTAGCTAAAGGATATTGTCAGGAAGAAGGCATAGATTTTGATGAAACTTTTGCACCTGTTGGAAGATTGGAAGCAATTAGGATGTTTTTAGCCTATGCTGTCCACAAGAATTTTGTTGTATACCAAATGGATGTGAAGAGTGCATTCTTAAATGAATTATTTGAAGAAGTATATGTTGAGCAACCTCCAGGATTTGAACAAAAGGCAGCTGGAGATATGGTTTACAAGTTGAAAAAGGCTCTTTATGGATTAAAACAAGCTCCAAGAGCATGGTATGACACATTGTCATAGTTTCTAATTGACAATGGTTTCACAAAAGACAAAGTTGATAGAACACTATTCAGAATTAGAAATGGGAAAAACATTCTATTAGTTCAAATCTATGTGGATGACATCATCTTTGGCTCCACAGATAAAGAGTTATGCACAAAATTCTCAATCCTCATGCAAGGGAAATTTGAGATGAGTATGATGCGAGAATTAACTTTCTTCATAGGTCTTCAAGTCAAACAAATTGAAGAAGGAACCTTCATAAGTCAGACCAATACACAAGGGATCTAATGAAGAAATTTGGGATGGAAGAAAAATCTTCAGTAAAAATTCCCATGAACACATCAGCCAAGATGGACATGGACAAAGAAGGAAAAGATGTTGACCAAACAAGGTATAGAGGCCTCATTGGATCTCTGTTGTACTTAACTGCAAGCAGGCCAGACATTACCTATGTCGTTGGTGTGTGTGCTAGATTTCAATCAGCACCCAAGGAAAGTCACATGACTGCAGCAAAGAGAATCCTGAGATATTTAAAAGGAAGGCAGGGAGTTGGCTTGTGGTATCCAGAGGAAGGAGGATCCAAACTAATGGGATACTCAGACTCAGACTATGTTGGTTGCAGAATTGATAGAAAAAGCACATCTGGTACTTGTCAAATGCTGGATAATCGACTAATCTCATGGTTTAGAAAGAAACAAAATTCCATTGCAACATCCCACAAAGCCGAGCAGTACATAGCTTGGCAAAATTGCGCACAAATTTTCTGGATGAGACAACAACTGAGAGATTATGATGTTGAAGAAAGAGAAATTCCAATTATGTGTGATAACACGAGTGCCATAGCAATGACACAAAATCATGTATTACACTCAAGGACAAAGCATATTGATGTCAGATATCATTTCATAGGAGATCATGTTGAAAATGAAGATATCACATTGGAATATATCTCAACTGACAAGCAGTTAGCTGATATTTTCACAAAACCATTATGTGAATCACGATTTGAAGAACTCAAGAATGAGTCAGGATTAATTGAGCTGAATTAGAAGTTCAGAAGATTCAATGTAGCTTTAAAAAAGTAAAGAAATATCAAAAGAAATAAGTTTCACATCACAGCTAAGTGAAACAACTAAGCCGGATACACAACTGCATTGAGTTAGCTGTCAGCGAAGTTAAGTCAAGACAAGGAGTTGAGTTATTTTAAAGAAGAGAGCTGAAAATATTGAAATTACTCGCAACGATGTCGTTTTGAAGAAGTGGGAACAGTTTATTATTAGGCATCAAACATGATCATGCAAAATGAGGAAAAGTTGCAATTATGTCCAAGATTGGATATAAATGCTACCGCATTAAATGAGGAGAGATAATGCAGTTTTCAAAAATTAATCCTAACCGTTGATCTTGACCAAATGATTCAAATTTTCTAATTTGTCTTTTCAAGTCACATATAAACAAAAATTCAACTCTGTCTCTCTCCTCACGCGAACAAACATATTCGAACCAGCAAAATAAATTCTCTCAAAAGCTCTAAGTGTCCTCAAGCAAGTTCGTCAGTTTTAATCGGTAAAGTTCTCTGAAAATGGCACCTAAGTTTGATTTCGTCAAGCTCTCCAAGCAAATCCACTCAGGATCATCCGTGGATTTCGAAGGCATAATGAAACAGGGTTCTGATGAATCCATAGTTAAGAAGATAGCTGAGATGTTAGAAAAGTCAGGTCTTAAGGCTTTTTTGACCATGGAGTACACGCATACCTACTTAGAGAAGGTAGCTCAGTTCTATGTTAATGCTGTAGAGCAGGACGAAGGGATCAAGTCTTCCGTCCACCGCAAGGACATAATGATAAATGCTAAGGAACTTGCGGAATGCTGCTTATTACCTTTGGAAGGCATGAAGGAGATTAATGAAGCTGATGTTGATTTGGCTGCAGCGTGGAAGGAGGTAGCCAGGCCGGAGTGCGCTGCTAAGGTAGTCTACACAGCTGATAAGAAGCTAATGAAGGACGACTATCACAAGTTGATGGATATCGTCTCCAAGTGTGTAGACATGAAGTTTGGTAGCTTCAACCAGCTGTCAAAGACTAAGTTGATCGCCATGGCTGCGATCATGCAGGGCAAGAAAGTAAACTGGGCTGAGTTCGTGTACATCAGACTCTGCCTGAATGTAATGAACAAGGCATTTAAGGAAGATGGATCCTTTGAAGGATCTCTTGGATATGGCCTCGTGATTGGCCACTTGATGGAAGTGAAGGGTATTCCCCTTTGACATGGAAAATCCTTCCATTTCAATAAGAAAATGTTCAGGGCTAACCTCTGTGGAGCCCAGAAGAGAGCCCATGCAAAGAAGGCGGGCACAAGTGAGGGGGAATCAGCTGACCCCGAGGACACTGCTGCCACCCCTCGTCCAAAGAATAAAGCTTCCCCTGCAGCTGCGAAGAAGAAGGTTTTCGCTGCAGCTAAGAAAAGGATGCACCTGCCCCTACAGCCGAGTCGCCTGCCCCTGCAGGGGAGAGGAGGAACACCATACTCCTTCTCCTCCTATCAAAAAGAAGAAGCGCACTGCCAAGCCAAGGAAGGCAACTATGAAAGCCTTCATCTTCTAGGAACCAGAGAATATAGAAGAAGAGGTTCCCTTGCTACCCAAGAGAAGAGGACTGGTCAGGCGGTCTAAATTAGAGAAGACAACTGAGTCTGCCATTCAGCTAGAGAAAGCATCCGAGGTTGCTGAATCTCAAGAAGTGCGGTCTCCTGAAGTAATTGATGAACGTGCCAAGTCTGCTGAAGGTGATCATCAGAGGCCTAGTGAAGACCCAGCTACGAAGAAGACAACTGAGGTTAGTGAGGAAGCAGAGACAACTGAACCCATAGTTGAAAGAGTTGTCTCTCCACCTGCTACTGATGCTGCTGAAGGAGAGGAGCAGCAGATCTCTTGCCTTCAATCCCAGAAAAGGAAGGACAAGAAGAAGATGATGACGATGATATTATCATGTACTTGTTTGATAAATGGTTTTATCATGATTTTGATGATTTTGTTTTTATACCAAAACAATACTTTTAAAGGTTGTCCAAATACTCCTAAATGATTTAAAATGGTTTTAATAATTTCCGGAGTATTTCCTCAAGTTTATTTTCGACAAAATTGGATAACACATATAATGATTTTGTGTCAATGGGTTTTTACATTGAAACTATGTTTCTAAATGTTGTCCTAATACCCCCGATTGGTCTAAAATATTTCTACTATTTTTCGGAGTATTTATTGGAGTTTATATCGGACAACACTTTTGATAATTTTGTGTTAATGTGTTATTTCATCAAAACTATATTTCTAATGTTGTCCTAAATACTCCCAATCGGTTTAAAATATTTTTACGAATTTTTGGAGTATTTCTTGAGGTTTATTTTCGACAAAAATCGGACAACATGTCATTTAGGAAGTCGACGATCGACAAAAAGCGGCAGTGCACTGGGAACAAGTTTCAAACAGAAACTTCGAGACTCTAAAAATGGTCGGGGTGACCGGTCACAGTGGAGGGCGACTTGTCGCACCCTAGAAGCGGCCGACCCCTCTTGGACCGGTCACCCGTGTAATTTTTTGCGTTCTTTTCTAATCTTATTTGTAGCGGCCGTCGTCGCCTCAATATTTGACAATGAAAAATATGACCGTTTTGACAAACAGACAACTTTCCCTTAATTTGTGGGATGGATTTTTAATGACTCTTTTCTTCAATTGTCTTGCAATTTTTTACGTAATTCATGTCCCCAAGAGGAGCCTATCATGTACAAGACATCTTCTATAAATAGAGGAAGAATTGAAGCAACACAATATGAGAGAAAACTACAACACAATAAGATACACTCAAGAATACACTTGTTCTTACATTGTCTTATTTCTTTTGTAATTGGCCTAGCTATTCACTTTCACTTCCTTGAGGTCTAGGCTATTCTTGATTACACTTGCACTCTATTGTATTATCAATTATCGAGTTGTAATCTTGAATTTGGGTAATCATTCAACACAAGATATCCTTATGAGTGTTCTTGTGGTAAGAACATACTTGGGTGATCTAGGTGTTAGGTGTAAGAAGATTGTGGTAATCTTCTTGTTGAGGTGTTGAAGAATTTGGTATTCTTCAAGGTTGAAGATTGTGGTAATCTTCACAAGGTGCCGTTGGATATTGTGGTAATCTTCAAGTGAGATTGTGGTAATCTCAAAGGTGGTGTTGAAGAAGAGTGTAGTGCTCTTCAAGGTGTTGTTGTAAGTTGGTGTTGTATTAATTTTTGGTAAATTAATAAAATCTTTTTCTTTTTGAAATCCATCCCAGATATCTTTGGGGTGGTAGAGGATTAGGCCCTAGGTGGGTTGAACCTCTTTAAATCGACGTGTGTTGTTTACATTCCGCACCTTATTATTGTCTTGGCTTGTTTTGTTCGAAAAAGAGGGCTTAAATCGAAAAGATGGAGATAATCTATTCACCCCCTCTAGATTATCGTAGCGCTTGGACTTACAAGTGGTATCGAACCAAACTCTTTGGCAAGCTCGTTTCACATCGCGAGTGAAGAGAAACGATCGTCGGCTACGAACGAAGCTCATCTTACCGGCACCTCCACCACCAAGCCACCACTATTTGATTCCAAAAATTTTACATTTTGGAAAGAAAGAATGGAATGCTATTTATAAAGTTGCGGGTTCGATATTTGGAACACCGTCATCAATGGAGAATCTATTCCGACGAAGAACACACCACACACCTCTAAAGGCTTCAAAGAGCTCAATGATGAAGAGAAGAGAATCATCTCCTTAAATTGTAAAGCTCTTAATATTTTACATTGTTCACTTACCACTTTGGAATTTGATCATGTTGTAGGTATTCGATCGGCACATAAAGTATGGCAAAAATTAGAACCCATCTATGAGGTATATGCAAATAAAAGGAGTAACTCAAAAGCATCTACTTCTCAAATGGATACAACATCAAATCCAACAATATGGGATGAGCCTCTTACAAATTCCGATGATGAAGTAGAAAAATGTCTTATGGGCTTTGAAGAAGAAAACAAGGTAAGTTCTAAACCTTCTACCTCTTATAATAATGATTATAGTGATTTACAAAATGATTATAATGAACTTCAAAATGAATTCCAAAGCTTGCTTGTTAAATACAAAAATTTAAAAAAGGAATTCAATGTTTTGAAAAATAAAAAGGATAGTTTATTTACTTCCTATGAATCACTATCATGTGCTCACACCACCACACTTGACAAGGTTAGAAACCTTGAAAAAGAAAATAGTACTCTTGTTGAGGATATTAATTGAATGAAAGGGGATTTATCTAAATCCAACTTGAGTACCGATGTAATTGTTGATTATTGTGATAATTCAAAACTAGAACTTGATCATAAGTCTCTAAGCATGTTGGTCATTATGCTCCTAGAATTATTACTTATTTTTATTGCGGTAAAAAGGGTCATACGGCTAATTCTTGTCGAGATAGAAATAGCTCTAATTATTGTTGGAGACCTAAAAGTCTCAAGACTAATCCCAAAGGACCCAAACACGTGAGGGTATCACAAAATAATTTCTTAATAGGTACCCGACGAAATAATGATCGAAAAAAATTTATACCGCCAAGAAGACATCAAATGACCGTGTCATTTGATCAAAGAAGGAGAAAACATTTTCAACAAAGCCAATTTCCAAGAAGAGGATATAATCAAAAATGGGAAGAACATAATCCTTGGAAATGGCAAAGACATCATCAACAAGATGATTTTCAAAGAAGAAGAGACCATCAACAATGGGAAGGTAACAAACCTTGGAAATGGAGTAATAAAAGAAGCCATCATCAACAAAGTGACTTCTCAAAGGGAAGATATCATCAACAATGGGAAAGACACAACCCATGGAAACGGCGTAATTGGTAAACCGTATCTCCCCAATTAAATATGCATTTTATTTTATTTCTATGCATGTTTTTATTTGTGTCTTACTTGCAAAATGAGTTTTCATTTATTTAATTTTATATTAAGGTATTCAAAACTTATTTGTATTTTTAAAACCTTTTGAAAAAAGAGACCTTACATGTTGTTTTTAAAACTCTTGTGCATTTTTAGACTAAAGTGTATTATCATCTCTTATGGATTTTCATGGCATGAGCTTACTTGTGATATCTCTTAGCCTACACTTTTATCATTGTGACTTATGCTAGATTTGTTTTAAGAATTGTGTAGGATTTACATATTTTCACAAATGACCATTTATGTCATTATTTGTCAAGAAAGGCATAAATTATCGAGGTACGTTTACTTGTGTTATTCTTACTCTTATAGACTCGATATATGTATTGCCATGTGCCTATGTGCTTGTTTTTCATAGTATTTCATACAAGTGCCATTAAGAGGATTTTTATTTTTTTTGAAAGGCACTATTCGATATTTGATTGCACATATTTGCTTTGTCAACTTTTGTTCAAATACTTCTTTTAAATGAGGTCTCAACTATATGCTATCGGATTTTCAAATTTCAAAAGAGACCTTTTATAGCTTTCTTAAGCTTATTTGAACTTGCATGATTTATTAGACTCTTGATGATATTCTAAATGCATAGTATGTGTTTCTTGCTTCATGGTCTATATTTATAGTGTCTATTCCTACTATACTCTTTTGCAAGATATTTTATGATTGATGATTGAGGCATGTTTTTATACTTGGGCTATTTTTTCTTGCTTATATAAGCGATGCCGTTAATGAGTTTGTTAAGTTGTGTAGATGAGAAATGAAGTACTCCAAATATTAGTTACCTCAAAATATTTGGATGTAAATGTTCTATCATGAACACCTTAGATCAATTGGATGCCCTATGATGATAGTGATGAAGAAGGCAAAAAGGGTATTCCGGAATAAACTCGATGACCAAGGCAACATTGGTCGAACTAAGGCGAGGTTAGTAGCTCGAAGGTATTTTCAAGAAGAAGGTAATTGATTTTGATGTAACATTTGCACTCATAGCACACTTAGTAGCTATTTGCATTTTACTTGCCCATTCTTGTTTTAAGAAAATTTCAAGCTTTACCAAATGGATGTTAAATCCAATTTTCTCAATGGTTTTATTCAAGAAGAAGTCTATGTAAAACAACCTCCGGGGTTTAAAATTTTTCTAGGCCAAATGATTTTTATAAAAGGCCTTGTATGGTTCAAAACAAGTACCCCATGTATGGTATGATAGACTTAGCTATTTTTGCTAAATGATTTTACAAGAGGTAAAGTTGATACTACTCTCTTTGTTTTTGAAAAAGGGCAAGATTGTTTACTTGGGCAAATTTATGTTGTTAATACTTTTGGTGCTACTAATGAATATTTGTGCAAGATATTTTTCTAAGTCAATGCAAGGAGAACCTAAGATGATTATGATGAGGGGAGCTCAAATTTGATCATTGGAATTCAAGTACAACAATGCCAAGAAGGTGATTATATTCCACAAAAAGAAGCGAGACATTGAAGAAGAAAGAACTATTTCAACCTATATGGCTACAAATGCGAAAATTGACAAAAGGTTGAAGTAGGCATATTGATTGACAAACAAATTCGAGGTATGTTTTCTTGTATTATTCCTATAGACTCGACATTCCATATGCCTTATGTCTATATGCTCGACTTCAAAAACTATCCCAACGAATCGCATTAAAGTGCCGTTAAAAGAAATTTTCAAATATTTGAAAGGCACTTCTTTTTTTTGACTTGATGTATCCAAAGCTTTAAAACGTTCTTATTTTTCTGGATTACAAGTCCGGTGAAAAATATTCAAAATATAGTTCGTCATAATCGAACTAAACATATTGAGATTCGAAAAACTTTCTAAGGGATTGCGTTTTTAACAAATACTTGAGATGTGTTTAAATCCCGTCTCAAAGTTAACTCGCGGACATTAGTTCATTTACCACCGAGTATTTTATCTCATTTCGAGCTTGATTATGACATAATGTATATTGAATGAGGTCTACGTTTGCATTTTGCACGTTTTTAAAACTTAGGGGCGAAAAATCGGATTTTTGGATCAAACTTCGGATTTTTCAAACAGAACCAAAACAGTGGGCTGCTAGGGCAGGGGCCGACCGGTCGCCCACAAGCTCGACCGGTCGCCCATGCCCTGGACCGGTCGCCCTAGGAGATTTTTTGGTTAAAATTAATTATGTTTCCAGACTTTGGCATTTTGGCCCTTTCAACTCTATTTTCGTCCCCTTTGACATTTTCACACACAATTCACTTCAAATGTGTTTTGTTGCATAAATTATATATTTTGGGGATTGTCTAGCTCGATTATCATCATCATTGCTCATCTTTACCGATTGAATGGTAAGAATTTCACTCTCTTTAGCTCAATTGGGTTGAACCCTTGAGTTTGTGGCTTATATGTATTTTTCTTGATGAAATTCATATATTTTTGTGATGAGCTTATTGATTGTTGATGAATGACATTTGCTAAATTGTATTTGGTGATGAAAAACTTGGCATGATTACATTTACAAGGGCTATATATATCATTTTCTAATTTTGACGCCCGCCAAGTGTTCGATAAAATGTTTCAATGAAAAATTCATCACTTACATGTTTCTCGTGTTTTCAAAAGTCTTATATATTTATAGAGATCATGTTTTGCTTATCAAATGAGTTTTCATAAGCTTCTTCAAGTCGTATGATTCGACTTTGTTTTGCTAACATTCTTTTTGATGATTCCAAAGGGGGAGAAACAGGTTATAAGCTCTTTAGCTCAAAGAAGCTAAGATAAGCTTAACGAAAAGAAGCTATAAGCTATGGCTTCATATAACCATAAGTTGTGGATCATATTTAGTCCATTTGGTGCATTATGGTTATGTATGAATCATGGTCCATTGGTTGTAGTATGGACTTATATACGGTTCTAATGATGTCTCTTTGACATGGGGAGCTTTTAAGTTGTTGATATCGAAAAACTAATATTTTAGCTTATATTGAAGTTGCTTCTATATTACTCTTGTTGTGCATGTTGATAGGGGGAGCATTTGCTATATGTGTTTGAATATCTCTACTCCCATCCTTGTATTTATATTGCGCGGAATGTTGTCGCTCTCAATGGATATTTCTTTTAACCCCAGTAAAATTGCTTTGTTTTCAAAATCAACCTCGTTAAAATTATTTTGGTTTGTAATCATCAAAAAGGGGGAGATTGTTTGATAAATGGTTTTATCATGATTTTGATGATTTTGTTTTTATACCAAAACAATACTTTTAAAGGTTGTCCAAATACTCCTAAATGAGTTAAAATGGTTTTAATAATTTCTGGAGTATTTCCTCAAGTTTATTTTCGACAAAATTGGATAACACATTTAATGATTTTGTGTCAATGGGTTTTTACCTTGAAACTATGTTTCTAAATTTGTCCTAATACTCCCGATTGGTCTAAAATATTTTTACTATTTTTCGGAGTATTTATTGGAGTTTATATCGGACAACACTTTTGATGATTTTGTGTTAATGTGTTATTTCATCAAAGATACACTCAAGAATACAATTGTTCTTACATTGTCTTATTTCTTGTTGTAATTGGCCTAGCTATTCACTTTCACTTCCTTGAGGTCTAGGCTATTCTTGATTACACTTGCACTCTATTGTATTATCAATTATCGAGTTGTAATCTTCAATTTGGGTAATCATTCAACACAAGATATCCTTGTGAGTGTTCTTATGGTAAGAACATACTTGGGTGATCTAGGTGTTAGGTGTAAGAAGATTGTGGTAATCTTCTTGTTGAGGTGTTGAAGAATTTGGTATTCTTCAAGGTTGAAGATTGTGGTACTCTTCACAAGGTGCCGTTGGAGATTGTGGTAATCTTCAAGTGAGATTGTGGTAATCTCAAAGGTGGTGTTGAAGAAGAGTGTGGTGCTCTTCAAGGTGTTGTTGTAAGTTGGTGTTGTATTAATTTTTGGTAAATTAATAAAATCTTTTTTCTTTTTGAAATCCATCCCGGATATACTGGGGTGGTAGAGGATTAGGCCCTAGGTGGGTTGAACCTCTTTAAATCGACGTGTGTTGTTTACATTCCGCACCTTATTATTGTCTTGGCTTGTTTTGTTCGAAAAAGAGGGCGAAATCGAAAAGATGGAGATAATCTATTCACCCCTCCTCTAGATTATCGTAGCCGCTTGGACTTACAGTACTCTCCAGTATACCCATACATTCAGCGTCGTCTCAGAGAATGGAGAGCATGAAAGCTAGATCACTCAAGGGCGCAGTTTGCTCACCCTGAGTTTATTGAAGTAGAAGAGGAATTGTTGCGATTTCTCGGAGTCAACACTGTGCTTCAGTCCCTTGATGAAGACAACTGCATGAATATTCTCCACATCTTCAAGGAGAAGGAACAAGCCAAAGCAGCCGAGGAAGCACAAGCTCTTGAGAAAGCCAAGATGTGCATGTTCACTAGTACTCATGAGCATACTCATGAAAATCTAGTTGAGTACACTGACAGTGACGAGGATATGGATCCCACTGCTACAGCAGAGAAGTCAGACATGTAGCAGGCTCTGAAAGAATCCAGACAAATGCATGACCAGCAGATGTTTGAAGGACCAGGAGAGTCATCTTAATCTATCCTGCAAAACGACCCTTTGGGAGTGGTGCAGCAGATTGCCACAGATATCGTTGCAGCCACGTCCCAGTACTCTCGGAGGATGGGTCCAAGGGAATTGTCAATGAAACTGGGACTTTGGGCACCAAAGTTGAGCCAACCCCTGAAGAAGATGTCTTACCACCTGCCCCAGCGGCTGAGCATTCAAAAGAAATAGCCGCGAGTCAGGAGCAGAGTGACCCCATCATCAGTCACTCAGCTGGTGTGGCAGCTGAGGGGAAAAACTCTCTCCACTGCAGCAGGGTCGGAGGATGTTGCAGAAGAATCCAACTTGAAGCAAGGAGGCGAAGTACAGAATGAGAAAGAACTACAGCAGATTGATATTGATGAAGCTTGGACAGTTGAGTCTGTCCCAGTTGAAATGTCAGCTACTTCGAAGGCTGATAACATTGTTCTTATAGTCGAGACAAAGGATGGAGATGCCCCGGGAGTTAACACTCTGGGCAGTGAAAGTGCAATCCAAGGGGTTGAGACCCTTATGCATGCCAATGTCGAAGGCCCTAAGATAGCTGCGACTGTCGAAGGGAATACTGAAGGCCTCGCAGCAGTTGAGACTGCTGGAGGTATTGAAGGCCCAAGGGAGATTGAGACTTCCCTGGGTAAAATCCAGGAAATCCAAAACATTCCTCCTGCTCAAAGTGTTGAATCTGAGAAGGAGTTAAGTGCACTTCATGACTCCCAGGAGAATCCTGATATATCATTCCTGGGGTCTGAAGACGAAGTTGAGTCCACTCCTATTGCAAATCCAAAGGACTCAGCTGAGGATGTTCTCACAACCACGATCCAGCCAAGTGACAAAGCTGCTCGTCAAACATTCAATTTCAATGATGAACCAAGCCCCCAGGTTTCATCATCATCCAATGAAACTGATGATGCAGCAGAGGAACCGGTTATTTATTTAGAGAAATCCAATGAGACCAAAGACGCTATTAAGACAGTTGAGGCTCAGTCAGCTGGGCAAAGCACTACAATAGCCCCAGTTGAAATAGAGTCAATCACGCAGCTCCAAAGAAGAATAACGACTACACCACTCTGGCCACACAGCTCCACAACAAGTGCGACCTGCCGATGAAGCTATCACACCTGAGGTACGAAAAGCTTAATCATTATAGGCACAACCCTCCCAAACAATTCCATATATCAGTGATGATGCCTTTCCAAAGGTATTTCCGTTTTCGACGATCCTACCAGACTTGGAAGAAGAGATTACTCTTGTACAACAAAAATTCTTTGTGAGAGAAGATCCAATCATCCCATCGATACAATTGTTCAGTAGAGTTCAACTTTCTTTGAAGAGTGGCCTCTGGTGAATCAAGTGAGACAATCAATTTCGAGATCTTCAATAAGATCGTGAAGAGATTGAGAAGATCGAAAGACATCAGGCCTCACTCGACCTTAATAATGGACAACAGGGATGCTACCCTCACAGCAGACTTGAGAGGGATAGTGGTGCAGATCAGAGAATGGTCTCAACAGCAATCTGCCATGCGAATCGAGCAAGTTCATTATTTCAAAGCAGTATATGGCAGAATGCTTGTCTGGATGGCTGACAATGCTGATATCAAACAAAGGATGTAGGCGTACATCGAAAGATTCCATGCATCTCACAAGACAAAAATGGAGTTGCTGCAAGAATTCCAGAGAAAAGAAATTATGCGCCTTGAGAATATGAATGATAGATTCAACCTCCTCATTGTTGAAAAGAAGTTGGTTGTAGCTGAGTCCACTTACTCTGGATTTCGAACAGCTTATGCAGCAACAGACTCAAAAAAGAATTCGGCTCTCAGTAGACTCGACTTTATGCTCGCAGGCATGTTTCCTGGGGTCCCTCTCTCCTTTGATGATGCCAAAAAGGGGGAAGAGGAGTCCCTAAGGAGTTTAAAAGAAGAAAAGTTGAAAGAGTCTGCAACTAAGATGATGACAGCTGAGAAGAAGGGAAAAGCAGCTGAGGGGAAACGTTCAAAAGATTTGACATTAATGATAGCTGAAACCCCTCAGCAGGGTCATGTTACAGCTTCAATTATCAGCAAACTTCCAGTGACTCTGGCGATCGAACACTCTGATGTGCCAATGTTGGAGAAAAGGCGAATAGTAGAAGCAGGGATGGTGGAGTTCGACAAGAAGATGGATGTATGCATCAAAGAAGTGTTGAAATAATTCGGTGGCATTTCGGTAGGGAAGGATTAAGATGCCATTCCTGACAATGGATCTGAGCCAAGATCAGTTGAAGAATTCAAGACGTTCGAATCGGAAGGATATTTCCAAGGGATGTCACTAGCCCAAGCATGAGATTTGTACTGGGGGAAGGGTCTTACATTGTGCGAAGAAACTGATAAGCAGCAAACTACCAGCAGCCATTCAGCTGGTAAGTACAAGGCTCCCGTGAAGTACACACCCAGAGGAGGAGAAAAAAGTGGTGGAGGAAGAGGTTCTCGACCTCATCCAAAACCCAAGAATATCAAATATGTAGATCCGGAAAGAAGGGGAGGATCTCTTTGAAATTTGGTATATGATGAAGTGACAAACCTGGAAGTGGCAAGTAAGAATGTTGAGGCCATAAAAAGATGAAAGACAAACTCAGCTATGGCTCGAAAAGAAGTGAAAGGATGATGCAGCGAAGAGAGCCTATGAGAAGAAGAAGAGAGATTAGGAAGAAGAAAGAAAAAGGAAAAGAGCTGAAGACTTTGATAGAGCTGAAGCGGAAAGAAGGAGGCAACGAAGGCGATGAAGTGTTGTTGCAAACCCTTCATGTATGTTACTTATGTAAATACATTCATGTAAGTCATCTGTATACTTAGTGAATTCTTCTATAATTTTTTACTTTGTATGTATTCTAGTATCTTAGCATAAATGTTTGTATTTTGCTTTGATATAAAATGCTCTGATACAAAATGTAAATAGCTGTGTAAAGAACAAGAATGTTATGATAAATAAAAGATCTATTTTAACGCATACATTCTTTGTTTCTACATTGCCTGTAAGTATCTCTGTTGTTTACTTTCCTTTTATAATTAGGATGTTGGCACCCCGATTTTTTGTTGAAATTTATGTACACAAATTGTAAGAACTGGAATAGCTGAGGTGAATCAGCCCAGTCAGAGATCAAGTGAAGTCAACTGCATACTAAAACGGAAACTCTGCTGATAGTCAGCTGAGTGCAACCTAGAAGAAGAGTATCAACTCGACTGAGGAAAAATCAGCTGAGAGGAAGAAGAATTGAGTCAACTCATGAAGCTGAGTTGAGACACCAGTTGAGGCATCTAAAGTTAAAGAAGACTCAAGTCAACTGAGTTTGGAAAGAAGGAGCAGTTGAGTGAAGGAAACTGACATCCAACCGTTGTACAAAGATTATGAAGAAAACTTATTTAAGTATTATTCCCATAATATCAGGCACTAAGAATAAACAATGCAGAATGCATGCAATTAAATAAGCCAAAGGAGTGGTTCAAGTGGGTGTCAGATCCTAAAAAGCTGGACGTTCAAGAATACGAGGTAGTGGATGCCTCACACCTGGAAAGCTAGGAAGAGCAATTCAACATCCAACAAGATATTATTTGAATAATTATCCATCTCTTCAACGGATAATTTTTCAAATGATACTATAAAAGGGCTGAGAATTCAAACACAAAAAAGTGTTGAACTGATGTATGCGAAAAAGTCTGAAGCAGAAACAACGAAAACATTCAAAATCGCATACAAACATATGAACGAAAAAGAAAAATCATTATATCCTCAAGCCTACACTATCTGATTTTGAAATCCAACACAATCTGTGAAGGACAAAAAATTCATCAAGTTGAAGAGAAAACCAGGTACTTTCAGGGGTCTACATTCCAAGTGAAGTATTGTAGGAAAGGTTCAAGTTGGTTTGAGGGTTGCATGATCAAATCCAACAATTTGACAAAGTGAGCTATAGTAGCAAGGCAGTCGCCTCGTGAAGAAACTGAGTCACAAAGAGAAACCAACTGAGTGATCAAGGCATCTCAAGACTGAGTCACAGGAGAAAGTCAGTTGTGTGTTCAAGACTTGTCTCTAGACTTATAACCACTCTGTAAACTGATCATTCTTAGTGGATTCCCCCAGGAGATGGAGAATAGAGGAGTAGAAGAATTACCCCATCTTCGAACCTCTATAAAAATATCGTGCCAATTTATTTTCAGCATTTAATTTCTGCTCTATTATCGTATATCTGCTGAACTAAGTTAAATTTGCTATTCTAAGTGATAATAAGCTAAGTTTCCAAAAATAAGTGTTAAAAACTCATATTTCAATTTGTAAAGGGTGTTAAGACTTCCGCTTTGAAAAACCAAATCAGCTAAGTGTAACGTTAAGAATATACAGCCGAGTTACCTTACATACAACTCTCTTGACTCTGCTAAAAGGAACTAAGTTGCATAATCAACCCAGCTGATTTGTGACAACTCTGTTGCAATCTTTGAGAAGGAATTTTCGATTGCAAAATTTTTTCGTAAGGTTTATTCAACCCCCCTTCTAAACCTTACAGCACACCCATTGTGACCTACACTAAAGCCGATGAAGGTATCTTTTTGGGATACTCAGCTAAGGGCAAAGCCTACAGAGTACTAAACAAAAGGACAATGGTCACAGAAGAGTCTATCCATGTGGTTTTTGATGAACCTAATGTGAATGGAGAAGACATTGAAGAATTAGCTGATAAGCTAAATTAGCTAACCATGCAGAAAAGTCCTTATGTTGAAGCTAAAGTTAAAGCACTCAACCCAGATGAAGATGTGATGGCTGAATCTCAAAGGCAGCTGGAAGGTTTATAGCTGAATGAAGACGAAAGAGATGTTCAAGATAATTTAGCTGCGAGACGACTGAACCCAGCTAACTTACTCCAACCTGATGTAAGATGGCTGAGAGACCATCCACCAGAGTTAGTAATTGGAGATGTAAGATATGGCATAAGAACCAGATCCAGAGCACAACAAGAGGCTATGTTCACTTGTTTCATATCCCAGAAAGAACCTAAAGATGTGTCTCAGGCATTGGATGACACACATTGGATTCAGGCCATGCAAGAAGAGCTGAATCAGTTTGAAAGGAACAAAGTAACGGTTCAAAGGCCAACCTATCAAAATGTTATTGGCACAAAATGGGTTTCGTAAACAAGATGAATGAGGAAGGATCTGTTGTAAGGAACAAAGCAAGGTTGGTAGCCAAAGGATACTGCCAAGAAGAAGATTTTGATGAAACCTTTGCTCCTGTTGCAAGATTGGAAGCAATAAGGGTGTTTCTTGCATATGCTGCACATAAGAACTTCACTGTGTATCAAATGGATGTGAAGAGTGCATTTCTGAATGGATTGCTAGAGGAAGAAGTTTATGTTGAACAACATCTACTATTTAAGCAGAAAACCATTGGAGATAAAGTCTACAAGCTCAAGAAAGCACTGTATGGATTGAAACAAGCACCAAGAGCATGGTATGATACATTGTCTCAATTTCTAATTGACAATGGATTCAACAAAGGCAAAATTGACAGAACACTCTTCAGAATTCAAGATGGTGAGAAATTACTGCTTGTTCAAATATATGTGGATGACATCATCTTTGGATCCACAAATAAAGAGCTGTGTGACAAATTCTCAAACCTCATGCAAGGCAAATTTGAAATGAGCATGATGGGAGAGGTAAATTTCTATTTAGGACTTCAAGTCAAGCAATTTAAGGACAGAATCTTCATAATACAAATGAAGTACACCAGAGATTTGATGAGGAAATTTGGCATGGAAGAGAAGTCTTCTGTAAAAACTCCAATGAACACATCAGTCAAGAAGCACATGGATGCATATGGCAAAGCTGTTGATCAAACCAGATATAGAGCTCTCATTGGATCATTACTCTATCTAACAGCCAGCAGGCCAGACATCACATTTGCAGTAGGTGTATGTGCAAGATTTCAATCTACACCAAAGGAGAGCCACATGACTGCAGCCAAGAGAATCCTAAGATGTTTGAAGGGATGCCAGAAAGTTGGCTTATTGTATCCAAAGAAAGGTGGATTCAAGCTGATAAGATATTCAGACTCAGACTATGCTGGATGTAGAGTTGACAGAAAAGTACCTCAGGTACATGTCAAATGCTTGGAATAGATTAGTTTCTTAGTTCAACAAGATACAAAATTCAATAGCCACATCCACAGCTGAAGCAGAGTATATCGTTGCGGGCAGCTATTGTTGCCAAGTCTTATGGATGAGACAATAGCTGAGAGACTATGAGATTAAAGAAAAAGGGATTCCAATTATGTGTGATAATACCAGTGCCATTGCAATCACTCGGTGGATTTTGAAGGGATGATCAAACCGGGTGTCGATGAAACCCTGGTCAGAAAGATTGTTGAAAACTTAGAGAAGTCTGGTCTGAAGGACTTTCTGTCGATGGAATTCACTCAAACATACCTTGAAGAGGTAGCCATGTTTTATGTGAATGCAGAAGTGCAGGACAATGAAAACAAATCTTCCGTCCACAGCAAGGTCATCAAACTCACTGCAAAAGACCTTGTTGAGCATTGTTTGTTGCTTGCGAAGGGCTTGAAGGACATCTCTGAGGCAGATGTCGACTTAGCTGTAGCTTGGAAGAAAGTTGCCAAGACCGAGTGTGCTGCGAATGTGGTCTACACAGCCGAGAAGGAATCATTGAAGGACGACTATCACATGTTGATGGACGTCATCTCAAAGTGCGTTGACATGAAATTTGGAAGTTTCAATCAACTGTCCAAAACTAAGCTGATCGTGATGGTTGTGATCATGCAAGGAAAGAAAGTCAACTGGCTGAGTTTATTTACAGCAGACTGTGTCAAAATGTGCTGAACAAGTCCTTTAAGGTGGATGGGACATTTGAATGCTCTCTGGGTTATGGCCTGGTAGTTTGCCATCTACTGGAAGTGAAGGGTACTGCTCTTCGACATTGCAAGCCCTTTCATGTAAACAAGAAGATGTTCTTGGAAAATCTCTCCGGTGCCCCAAAGAAAACTCATGCTAGAAAGGTTGATACTAGTGAGGGGGAATCAGCTGACCCCGAAGACACAGCTGCGACCCCTCCAGTAAAGAAGAGAGCTGCAGTATCTATGCCTGCCCCTGCCCCCGCAGCCAAGACAAAGAAAGCCCCTGCCCGTGCAGCCGAGTCACCTGCCCATGCGGCCAAGACTCCTTCCCCCACAACAGAGACTGAGAAAAAACCTCAAATTCCTTCTCCAGTCGTAAAGAAGAAGATGACTGCCAAGTCAAGAAAGGTAGTTGCCTCTAAGAAAAGTGTCCAGGCCCCCGCCATTGATGAATCTGCTGAAGTAGAACCAGAGATCCCACTGGTTCACCCTATGAAGAGAAGGTTGTTCAAGCACTCTGAGCTTGAAAATAAATCTGAATCCGGCACTCAGCTGGAGAAAAAAATAGAGACTTCTGATGAAGAGGAATCGCAGTCTCCGGAAGTCGTTGATGTTCCTCAGAAGACTGCTGATGATGATCAACAGAGACCCGCCGAAGACTCAACTGTCAGGAAGACAACTGAAGAAACCAAAGCTGCCAAGAAAACTGAACCCGAAGTTGAAAAAGTTGTCTCCCTTCCTAAAACAGACGTTGTTGAGTCTGAGGAGGAGCAAGGTCCCCTCGCCCCCATCCAGGAGATAGGAGAGGAAGCTGATGATGATGATGATGATGACTTAATTATGTATTCTCCTATTTATCCTGACATTCAGAAAAGGCTGCGAGAATGGATGGCATGGAAGTTGGACCATTCAAGGCTGCAGTTCACTCGCCCTGAATTTATCGAGGATGAAGAAGAGCTTTTCCGATTTCTTAGTGTTGCAGATGTCAAATCCGCTCTTGATGAAGACAACTGCATAGACATTCTCCACATCAGTAAATCAGATGAGAAGGAGAAAGCTGAGGAGCGAGCTCGCGCCTTAGAGAAGTTCAAGATGTGAGCTTTCACTGGTACTCTCGAGCACACTCATGAACATCTTCATGAGTTCATAGGCAGTGATAAAGACATAGATCCAGCTACTGCAGCAGGGAAGACACATATGCAGTAGGCTTTGAAGGAATCCAGAGCCATGCACGAGCAACGTTTATTGGAAGGTCCAGGAGAGTCCTCCCAAACTCTTCTGCAGACTAATCCCTTGGGAGTGGCCCAACAAATTGCGTCAGACATTGTTGTAGCCACGTCCCCCATGCAATCAGAGTATGACTCCAAGGGAAATGTTGATGAAGCTGGGAATTTGGGCACCCAAGCCAAGCCAACCCTTGATGAAGGTGTTAACACACCTGCCCCTGCGGCTGTACCCTCAGAGAGAAAAGCCGCGTCACAAGATCAGAGTGACCCCACTATCAGACACTCAGCTGGTGCACCAGCTGAGGGGGAAACTCTCTCCACCACAGCTAGGTTTGAGGTTGCCGTGGGAGACACATAATTGCAGATATGAGGCAGTGGTAAAGAAGTTAAAGAACACTAGATTGACATTAGCGACGCTCGGACAGTTAAGTCTGTCTCAGCTGAGATATCTACTGCTCTGAAAGCCGATGAAACTGCTGATGCAGCTGAGGCAAAGGATGGTGAAGCCTCGAGAGTTAACACTCTTGGGTATGAAAGTGCAATCCAATGGGTTGAAATCTTATGGATGCCAATGTCCAAGACCCTAAGATATCTGAGTGTGTCGAAGGGAATACAGATGGCCCTGCTGTAGTAGAGACTGCTGAGGGTACTGAAGGCCTTTGGGAGGTTGAGACTTCCCTAGGTAAGGTACAGGTGCTTAGAACATTCCTCAGATTGACAACGCTGATGCAGAAAAGGAGATAAGTGCTCTTCATGACTCTCAAGAGAATATAGATACATCATTTCTGGGATCAGAAGATGAAGCTGAGTCCACTCCACTTGCAAAACCCACGGACACAGCTGAGGATGTTCTCAAATCTCAGAGCCAAGCTAGTGAGAAAATGGCTCGCATGAGGTTTAATTTTGATGATGAGCCCACTCCACAGGTCTCATAATGCTCCGATAATGCTGATGATATAGCTGAGGACCCGATTATTCATTTAGGAGAAATAATTGAGACCAACGAAGCTATTAAGACAGTTGAGGCTCAGTCAGCTGGGCAAAATATTTCAAATGCCCCAGCTGAAATCGATTCATCTGTGTAGGCTCCCACATCTACAGCAGTAATGACTCCTATTGCTCAGTCACAGGCTTTCACAGCTGTGACACATGCCGATGAAGCTGCCGCAGCCGAGGCACAAAGAATTGAATCATCGCAGGCACCTCCACACCAAGATATTGCATATGTGCGCGATGATGCATTTCATGACATGTTCCCCTTCTCTAAAGATCTTCCTGAATTGGAAGAAGAAACAACTGCTGAAAAAAGGAAATACATAGTAAGGGAAGAGCCAGTCATTCCTATAAACAAAACTGTTACAGCAGACTTTAGCTTTGATGAAAACTAGCCCGCAGCTGAGTTCCGTGAAGTTTTCAAGAAAATTTGTGAAGAAATTGAGAAGATGGAACATCATTAGGCCTATCTGGACTTACGTTTTGACAATCGAGATGCCACTCTCACCGCTGATTTGAGAGGCATAGTGGTGAGATTAAGGGAAAGGACTACGCAACAGACTGCTATGCGAATAGAGCAAGTCCACTATTTCAAAGCTCTATATGGAAGGATGCTCGTATGAAGTGCAGATAACTCCATGTACAGGTAAAGGATGAAGGAGTACATAGAGAGGATAAACCAGTCCCATAGGATAGATATGGAGCTACTGCAACATTTCCATAAAAATGAGATTACTAGACTCAAGAACAACATGAATGACAAATTTAGTCTTGTAATGGCTGAAATGAAGCTCGTATCAGCCGAGTCCAAGGCCACACACTCAGAATTTTGCACAGCGTGTGATGCAGCAGACCCAAAGCACAACTCAACCATCAGTCGACTGGACTTTATCCTCAGTGTTTTATTCCCTGGGATACCTCTCTCCTTTGGTGATGATGCCAAAAAGGGGAAAGAGGAGTCCCTCAAGGGATTGCAGGAAGAAAAATTGAAGCAAGGAGGTGACATAGCTAAGGGGGAAGAAAGTTCGAAAGATTTAAAGCTGATGTTTGCTGAAACCCCTCAGCTAGGTGATGTCACTGCCTCTATTCTCAGCAAACTCTCAGTGACCTTACCCATTGAAAAAGTTGCAGTGGCCATGGCTGATAAAGGAAAGGTCATTGAAGCTGAATTTGAGGAGTTAGCTGAAAAACAAGAAGCCCGCATTCGAAATAAGGAAACAAAATGGTGGTCCTCTAGCCGGAAAAGACTACGATGCGATTCAACCCCCAAGAGAACTTACGATGCCTGATGATGGATCTAAGCCCAGATCAATTGAGGAGTTTAAAACTCTAGAATAAAAAAGCTATTTTCAAGTAATGACTCTACCGCAAGCCTGTGATCTATATTGGAAGAAAGGATTGATTTAGTTATATCAATTTTGGCAGTTATCTTCAGCGAGAACTCAATTTGGAAAGCGTAAGACTCGTGACAATAGACTCCAAGAGGTGGAAGAGCTGAGTCAGGAAGGGGAAGAAGTGGTGGTGGTGGAAGAGGTTCCCAACCTCGACCAAAACCCAAAGATGTATCGTATGTAGATCCTGAAAAGAAAAACTTAATCTATTGGGCTGGATATGATCACCTTGCCAACCTAGAGGTTGAAATGAAGAACGTTGAGGCTGCAACAAGGCAACAAGAGGAAAATCAAAGGCAAACAAGAGAATGGCTCGAGAGGAAGCAAAGGGATGACCCTGCTGCCAAATGATCCTATGAAAAGAAGAAAATAGAAGAAGAGAAAAAAAAGAGGAAAAGAGTTGAGGCTGACAGAAGAAGAGATGAAGAAGAGAGAGGAAGGAAGCAGCAAAAGCGCTGAAGTGTTGCTATAAACCCCTTTATGTACTTTGTTGTAAATACATTTATACAAGTCTTCTGTAATAAGCTTAGAAAATTTCCCTGTCATTTTCACTATGTATGTTTCTTACCTTAGATATACTGTGTATTGACATGTATATGTTTAGATAGCTCTGATACCGATTATAAACAGCTATGTAATGGACAAGAATGCTATGATCAATAAAATGATTCATTCAAGTATACATTCTTTGTTATTCCATTGTCTGTATGTATCTGTGTTGTTTACTTACTTTAAATGTTTTAAGTTTTGGCATCATAAAAAAGGGGAAAATTGTTAGGAAATTTATTTTTTAGATTTTGATGATATTATGTAAAACTTAAACTAGAAAGTTGACACCCTATTTTCCTTGTAATTTGTATTGTAATAGATAGGGCTGGAAAAGTTGAGTCAAGTCAGCTATGCCAAGGAATACAAGAAGTCAACTACAGACTATGTGAAGACTCTGTTGTGGGTCAGCTGAATAGTGCCTTGAAGAAAGACAAGGACTCGACTGAAATAGAGTCCGCTAGGGAACAACTGTAAGAAGTGTCAGTTAAGTCAACTCAAGAAGCTAAGACTCAAATTGAAGTGACAACTGAGTTATCCAATAATTGGAGCTGACTCAAGTCACCTGAGGTATAGACATCAGTCTAGTCAAGACAACTGACTTAGATCCGTTGATTAAAGTCAGGAATATTACTCAATATAGTAATATGTCAAAAGCTGTCAGGTCTAATGTGTTAGTCCCAGAATTATGCAAATGGAATAAACCAAGGGGAAACACTACACCTTGTGTCAGGCACTGCAATGCTGCGAAGACATTTTATACGAGGAAAGGTCAACATCAAGGACTGCAGACCAAGACAAGACAAGCCAACGAACATAAAGTGACATTTGAAATCAGCCTATCTCTTCAACGGGCAAAATTTCAAATGTGCACTATAAAAGACTGAGGAAGTTGTTGAGAAATGGTTGCCTGAACCACGAACAAGCAAGCAATATTCAAGCATATAACCTGCAATATTCTCATAGACATTCAAGCAAATCCTCAAGGCTAAAACTCGAAGAAAATTGATCCAACACAAGTTGTGAAGGAAAGACCACTTCAAATCTGTTGAAGAGGAAACTTTTGGAAAAACCAAGTCAACCAAGTTGAGTATTTGGATTAAACAGCTGAGTTATACTATCAACAGCTCTATCGAGTCTGTTGAGTGGGTAACTGAGTTGAATAACCAACATAGTTGTCCCTCAAGGACACAACTGTTTGAGTCAACTCTATTGAATTATTTAAAGGACTTAAAATAAAAAAATTTGGTAAGATTTATTCAACCCCCCATCTAAACCTTACACCACACACCTTGGGACCTATAGGAAGCAAAAAAGAGCTGAAGATGAGAGAAGACGAGCAGATGAAGAAGCTGAGAGAAAAAGGAAGCAACAGAGGCGTTGAAGACTGTTGTCCACCCCTTCATGTTGTATTTTTACTTAAATGTAAATACACATATACTTGTAAGTAATTTGTATACCGTTGTTGTTTATACATTATAAAATCTTTGTAAAGTGCAATAATTATATGTCCAATAAAATGACATATTCAATACAATCATTATTTGTTTATGTACTATTTACTTTGCTATTTTTATTTAAGTTTTGGCATCACCAAAAAGAGGAAAATTGTTGGGAAATTTATGTAATAGACTTTGATGCTACTATGTAAACCTTAGACTAGGAAGTTGGCACCCCAGTTCAACTATACATCAACTTTTAATAGATAGGACCATGTAAGCTACGTGGAAGCAACCAAGTTAAAGATTGCAGGACTCGACTGAAGATCAAATAAAAGACACAGATGTATGGCAGCTGAGTGAAGTGAAGCCAAGTATCAGTCAAGTGATGGACAAGCTGTCTCAGTCAGCTGACTGACAGCAAAGTCATTTCAAAATCATTGGAGTTGACTATCAAAGGATTTATGCACCAGAAAGGATCAAAGAAAGCTGAAGAGATCTGTTGTCAAACAACGTCAAGTGTTTGTTAGGAATAGGTATGTGTCAGACTACCTACCTTAAAGTTATTTTGCTGGAAGAGTGCAAAAAGCAAGAAGCCAATATGATGTACCTGAAATCCTGCAGAGTTTAAGGAAAGGCTGCAGTGCATTAAATTCAAGGTGCAGTCTACATCAAAGTTGCAAGACAAGACATTCCAACGACCTAAAAGTGGATTTTGAAAATGCATCTATCTCTTCAATGAATATATTTTCGAACCACCACTATAAAAGGCTGAGGATTCATCAGAGAGAAGGTTACAAAAGGAATAAAGCAAAATCCATTAACCTGCAAAGCAAAGCAATATCTCTCAGGCATTTAAATATTATCCTCAAGCCTAAACTTGAAGGAAACGATCCAACACATTTAGTGAAGGAAAGACAACTTCATTTGTTGAAGAGGAAAAAGTAGTTTCAAGAACAAGCGGTCTACTCTCCAAGGTTTAAGGAGATATAGTAAGGTTCCAGATTGAATCATAAGGCTTTGAACTTGTTGGAGGGCTCTGTGAACAAATCCAAAATTTTGAAGGAGCTGAAGCAGCAGGGCAGTCGTCTTATGAAGAAGTTGAGTCCCAGAAAAAACTAGCTGTGTGAGCAAAGTTGTCTCAATCTGTAACCATTTTGTAACAAAGTCAAAGTTAAACCAGTGGATTCCTCCAGGGGTTGGAGAAGAGTGGATTATAGGAATTACCCCATCCTCGAACCATATGAATTGCTTGTGTTATTTACATGCAACAAACATACTTTCTTTCTTATTATAATTGTTGTTTGTTAATTTGCTAACTCAACTGATAATAACTAAGCTTAAACAAGTGTTGAAAAACATATTCAAAGCTAAGGGTGAAAGTCTTCCGCTGTTAAAAACCAAGTCAACTGTATTTTTAAAGTATTAACTGGATTAGCTGAGTTATACTACCAATAACTCAGTTAAGTCTGTTGAGTGGCTATCTCTGTTGTGTAAGTAAACTTAATTGTCCACCAAGGACCTAGCTGACTTTAGTTTACTCTGAATTTATTAAAAAGGACTAAAAACGAAAAGTTGGTAAAGTCTATTCACCCCCCTTTCTAGACTTTACTTGTTACCCTTTGGGACCTACAATTGGTATCAGAGCAGGTGACAAGTTCGAATTCCTTTGGAAGCACCCTGCAGTGGAGGTTGCCAGGAGTTGTGGAACTGAGATGCTAGCGCAACACGTTGGTGACCACACCTATTCTTGTAGCCCCAGATTGAAGTCAACGATTTGAATTGATGTGTGATGCTAGCGATTTTGCGGTAGGGGTTGTTCTCGGTCAAAAGAGGAAAAAGTTGTTTAGATCCATCTACTATGCTAGTAGAACGTTGGATAGTGCTCAACAGAATTATACCACCACCGAGAAGAAGATGTTGGCAATTGTTTTCGCATTTGATAAATTCCGATCATACTTGATTGGAACGAAAACGATTGTTCACACCGACCATGTGGCCATCAAATATCTTTTTGATAAGAAGGATGCGAAACCAAGTTTGATCAGATGAATTCTCTTATTGCAAGAGTTCGATGTAGAAATCAGGGACCGAAAGGGATGTGAGAATGTGGTGGCAGACCACTTGTCTAGGATTGAAAATCAAGAGGAGGCGAAAAGAGGTAAGGAATTAATAAAGGAGGAATTTCCAGACGAACGGTTACTCATGGTAGAGGCAAAATTCCCGTGGTATGGATTTTGTCAATTATTTGGTCATGGAGTTTTGCATCCAAATCTATCGTCATATCAAAAGAAGAAGTTCTTCCACGATGTCAAGTTCTATATGTGGGACGACCCCCTACTCTTTAAGAGGTGCGCGGATAAAATCATCAGAAGATGCGTACCTCAAGAAGAATGGGAGGGAGTCCTACAACAGTGTCATTCCTCACTCTCTGGAGGACATTTTGGTCCGACTCGCACGGCGGCGAAGGTATTGCAAAGTGTTTGATAAATGGTTTTATCATGATTTTGTTGATTTTATTTTTATACCAAAACAATGGTTTTAAAGGTTGTCCAAATACTCCTAAATGATTTAAAATGGTTTTAATATTTTCCGGAGTATTTCCTCAAGTTTATTTTCGATAATATTGGACAACACTTTCAATGATTTTATGTCAATGAGTTTTTACATTGAAACTATGTTTCTAAATGTTGTCCTAATACTCCCGATTGGTCTAAAAAGCTTTTACTATTTTTCGGAGTATTTATTGGAATTTATATCGGACAACACTTTTTGTGTTAATGTGTTATTTCATCAAAACTATATTTCTAATGTTGTCCTAAAAATACTCCCGATCGGTTTAAAATGTTTTTACGAATTTTTGGAGTATTTCTTGAGGTTTATTTTCGACAAAAATCGGACAACATTTCATTTAGGAGGTCGACCAAAGGGTGACCGGTACCTAAAGAGATGACATAACTCGCTGTATCTTAAAAATGTTGAAGGGTGACCGGTCCTTTATGGGGGCCACTGGTCGAACCCATGGTCGACATCGGACCCCGGACTGGTCAACCGATGTAAAATTTGCTGTGTTCTTTTTCCAATCTTATCGATGCGCGACGGTCGCCTCTAGTTTGACAGAAAATTCTAACCGTTGTGCAGGACAGATTTTTCCCTAATTTGTGGGATTGATTTCTAACAACTATAATCTTGATTTTAATTACAATTTTTTGTTGATATCAGATTCCAAGAGGAGCCTATCAAGTATCTATCATCTCCTATAAATAGAGGAAGATTTGAAGCACAACAACAAGAGAGAAAACTACAACACAACAAGATACACTCAAGAATACACTTGTTCTTACATTGTCTTATTTCTTGTTGTAATTTGCCTAGCTATTCACTTTCACATTCTTGAGGTCTAGGCTATTCTTGATTACACTTGCACTCAATTGTATAATTCATTATCGAATTGTAATCTTGAATTTTTGGGTTATCATTCAACACAAGATATCCTTGTGAGTGTTTTGTGGTAAGAACACACTTGGGTGATCTAGGTGCTAGGTGTGAGAAGATTGTGGTAATCTTCTTGTTGAGGTGTTGAAGAATTCGGTATTCTTCAAGGTTGAAGATTGTGGTAATCTTCACAAGGTGCCGTTGGAGATTGTGGTAATCTTCAAGAAGAGATTGTGGTAATCTCAAAGGTGGTGTTGAAGAAGAGTGTGGTGCTTTTCAAGGTGTTGTTGTAAGTTGGTGTTGTATTAATTTTGGTAATTAATAAAATCTTTTTTCTTTTTGAAATCCATCCCGGATATACTGGGGTGGTAGAGGATTAGGCCCTAGGTGGGTTGAACCTCTATAAATCGATGTGTGTTGTTTACATTCCACACCTTCATTATTGTCTTTGAGCATTCGGTTCGAAAAAGAGGGTAAAATCGAAAAGATGGAGAGAATCTATTCACCCCCTCTAGATTATCGTAGCCGCTTGGACTTACAAGTGGTATCAAAGCCAAACTCTTTGGCAAGCTCGTTTCACATCGCGAGTGAAGAGAAACGATTGTCGGCTACGAACGAAGCTCATCTTACCGGCACCTCCACCACCAAGCCACCTCCATTTGATTCCAAAAATTATATATTTTGGAAAGAAAGAATGGAATGTTATTTACAAGGTTGCGGGTTCGATATTTGGAACATCGTCATAAATGGAGAATCCATTCCGATGATAGACACACCATACACCTCCAAAGGCCTCAAAGAGCTAAATGATGAAGAGAAAAAAATCATCTCCTTAAATGGTAAAGCTCTCAATATTTTGTATTGTTCACTTACTAATTTGGAATTTGTTCATATCATAGGAATTCGATCGGCTCATGGAGTATGGCAAAAATTATAAGCCATTCATGAAGTATATGCAAATGATAGGAGCAACTTAAAAGCATCTACTTCTCAAAGGGATACAATGTCAAATCTAAGGAATAAGCCTCTTGCAACTTCCAACTATGAAGAAGTTGAACATTGTCTTATGGGCATCGAAGAAGAAAACCAGGTATGTCTTAAACCCTCTACTTCTTATGATGTTGTTATTCAAAATAATTATAGTGATTTGCAAAATAATTTTGATGATCTTCAAAATGAATTCCAAGATTTACTAGTTAAGTACAAAAATTTGAAAAAGGAATTCAATGTTTTGAAAAATGAAAATGATAGTTTATTTACTTCTTATGAATCACTATCATGTGCTCACACCACCACACTTGACAAGGTTAGAAACCTTGAAAAACAAAATAGTACTCTTGTTGAGGATATGAATTGCATGAAAAATAATTTATCAAAATCAAACTTGAGTACCAATAAATTGCCCAATATTGTGAATGTTAATGATTGTGATAATTTGAAGAGTAAACTTGATCATGAGCCTAATGGTATAAATCATATGAAAAGGAATCGAGTTCCTATGCATATTAGTGATGTTACTTGCTTTTATTGCGGTAAGAAGGGTCATACGGTAAATACTTGTCGGGCTAGAAATAGCTCTAATTATTGTTGGAGACCTAAAAGTCTCAAGACTAATCCCAAAGGACCCAAGCACTTGAGGGTACCACAAAACAATGTCATTTTAGGTACCTGGCGGATTAATAATCGAAGAAAATTCATGCCGCAAAGGAGACATCAAATGAACATCTCATTTGTTCAAAGAAGAAGAAAACATTTTTAACAAAGTAAATTTCCAGAAGAAGATATAATCAAAAATGGGAAGAACACAATCCTTGGAAACGGCAAAGACATCATCAACAAGATGATTTTTCAAGAGAAGGACACTTTCAAAAATGGGAAGGCCACAATGCTTGGAAATGGAGGAATTGGAGAAACCATCATCAACATGAAGATTTTCAAACGGGAAGATATCATCAACAATGGGAAAGACACAACCCATGGAAATGGCGAAATTGGTAAACCGTATCTCCCTATTTACATATGCATTTTATTTTTGCATGTTCTTATTTGTGTTTAAATTGCAAAATGAGTTTTAAAAGTTATAAGGTCCTCAATAAATATTTGTGTTTTTAAAATCCTTTGAAAATGAGACCTTACATGTTATTTTTAAACTCTTATGGATTTCTATAGCATTAGTATTTTTATTGTGATATCTCTTATTACTTGGCCTACACTTGTGATATTATATCTTGTGCAAAATTTGTTTAAAGTATTGTGTAGGACTCATATATATTCACAAATGGCTATCTACGTCATAATATGTCAAAAGTAAAATAAACTATCGAGGTACGCTCATCATTGGTATTTATCTTATAGACTCGATATATTTTTGTCATATGCCTATGTGCTTATACAAGTGCCATTAAGAGGATGTTTTGATTTTTGAAAAGGCATTATTTGACATAGCTTGTTTTATCCAAGATTTGTAAAGGATTATATTTTATTTTGATAAAACAATTGATCTACAAAGTTGTGCATTTTATTGCACATATAAATGCCACTATTCTTGGATACTTATGTCAAACCTTTTGTTCATATGATTCTTGTAAATGAGGTCTCAACTATGTGCTCTCTTATTGTCAAATTTCAAAAGAGACCTTATGTAGCTTTCTTAAGCTTATTTGAACTTGAATGATTTATTAGACTCTTGATGATGCATAGTATGTGGTGCTTAAAATAGTGTATCTATTATTCGATATTACTATGCTTGTGTGCAAAATATCTTGTTAAGATTTTGCAGAAATTTGTGATATTTCGCAACAAGTTTGATGAACAAGACAAGGTGAGTAGCTCAATGATATTGTCAAGAAGAAGGTAATGATTTTGATGTAATATTTGCACTCATAGCACATTTAGAAGTTATTTGCACTTTATTTGTCCATTCTTGTTTTGAGAAAATTTCAAGCTTTACCAAATGGACGTTAAATACAATTTTCTAACGGTTTTATTCAAATAGAAGTCTATCGTAGTTTAAAATTTTTAGGCCAAATGATTTTTATAGAAAGGCCTTGAACGGTTGATACAAGTACCCCGTATATGGTTTGATAGACTTAGCTATTTTTGCAAAATAATTTTACAAAAGGTAAAGTTGATTCTACACTTCTTGTTTTGGAAAAGGGCAAGATTGTTTACTTGTGCAAATTTATGTTGATAATATTTTTTGTGCTACTAATGAATATTTGTGCAAGATATTTTTCCAAGTCAATGCAAGGTGAACCTAAGATGATCATGATGAGGGAAGCTCAAGTTTGATCATTGGAATTCAAGTTCAACAATGCCAAGAAGGTGATTATATTCCACACTCAAAAGAAGAAGTGAGGCATTGAAGAAGAAAGAACCACTTCAACCTATATGGCCACAAATGCGAAAATTGACAAAAGGTTGAAGTAGGCATGTTGATTGACAAACAAATTCGAGGTATGTTCATCTTCATTTATTACTCCTTAGACTCGACATTTTATATGCCTTATGTCAATATGCTCGACTTCAAAAACTATCCCAACGAATCTCATTAAAGTGCCGTTAAAAGAAATTTTCAAATATTTAGGCACTTTTTCTTATGACTTGTTGTATCCAAAGTCTTAAAATGTTATTATTTTTTGGGATAACAAGTCCGGTGATAATAATTTTTCAAAATATGCTTCGTCATAATCGAACTAAACATATTGAGATTCGATAATTTTTCAAATGGATTGCATGTTTAACAAAAACTTGAGATGTGTTTAATTCCGTCTCAAGGATAACTCGCGGACTTTTTAATCGTTCACCGCCGAGTATTTTACCTCATTTCGAGCTTGATTATGACATAATGTATATTGAATGAGGTCTACATTTGCAGTTTGCACGTTTTTAAAACTAAGGGGCGAAAAATCGGATTTTGGATCAAACTTGAATTTGCAAAAGTAAAGCAAGAAGATGGTGAAGGAGCAGAGGCCGACCGGTCGTCCTAGCCTCCGACCGGTCACCCTAGCCTCCGACCGGTCGCCCCTGCTAATTTTTCAGATAAAATGCGTCTATTTTCCAGACTTAGCCATTTTTGGCTCTTTTGGCCATTTTTCGTCCTCTTCGCAAATTGCACACAAATTTCACTCCAAATTTGTTTTGTTGCATACATTTCATATCTTGGACCTATTTAGGCTTGATTATCATCATCATTGTTCGTCTTTACCGATTTAATGGTAAGAATTCTACTTCCTTATCTCAATTGGGTTGAACCCTTGAGAACTTGGCCTATATGTATTTTCTTGATGAAATTTGTATATGTTTGTGATGAGATTGTTATTTATGATATATTGTATTGTGTTTAAACTGATTTGGTGATGAAAAACTTGGCTTGATTGCATTTACAAGGGCTATATATCTTCTTCAATTTTTGACGCCCGCCAAGTGTTCGATAAAATGTCTCAATGAAAAATTCATCACTTACATGATTCTATCGATTTCAAATGTCTTATATATTTATAGAGATCATGTTTTGCAAATCAAATGAGTTTTCCTAAGCTTCTACAAGTCGTATGATCAACTCATTCCTCCTATTGGTCTATAAGCTTCAACGTTCAAATAGCTCGATATATCGGTTTAGTTACGCACTTTGATATGAATATATGATGTTTTTATCGTGCTAACATTATTTTTGATGATTTCAAAGGGGAGAAACTTGATTTATAAGCTTATTAGCTCATAAAAGCTAAAAAGAAGCTCGAGAAAGAAGCTATAAGCCATTGCTTCTTAAAGCCATAAGTTGTGGATTATATTTAGTCCATTTGTTGTATGATGGACTTATATACTTGTCTAATGATGTTTTGTTGACAGGGGGAGCTTATAAGCTCTTGTACTTAGGTTCAATATGTAAAAGCCAAAGCTTTTAGCTTGTGGTTGATTGCTTTTACATTACTTTTGTTGTGCATATTGATAGGGGGAGCTTTTGCTATATATGTTTAATATCTCTACTCTCATCCTTGTGATTATATTGCGTGGAATGTTGTCGCTCACAACGGATAGTTCCTTTTAACCGGTAAAATTGTTTTGTTTTCAAAATCGACCTCATTAAAATTGTTTTGGTTTGTAATCATCAAAAAGGGGGAGATTGTTTGATAAATGGTTTTATCATGATTTTGATGATTTTGTTTTTATACCAAAAAAATGGTTTTAAAGGTTGTCCAAATACTCCTAAATGATTTAAAATGGTTTTAATATTTTCCGGAGTATTTCCTCAAGTCTATTTTCGATAATATTGGACAACACTTTCAATGATTTTATGTCAGTGGGTTTTTACATTGAAACTATGTTTCTAAATGTTGTCCTAATACTCCCGATTGGTCTAAAAAGCTTTTACTATTTTTCGGAGTATTTATTGGAATTTATATCGGACAACACTTTTTGTGTTAATGTGTTATTTCATCAAAACTATATTTTTTCTAATGTTGTCCTAAATACTCCCGATCGGTTTAAAATATATTTACGAATTTTTCAGAGTATTTCTTGAGGTTTATTTTCGACAAAAATCGGACAACATTTCATTTAGGAGGTCGAATTTGGTCGACAAAGCGGCGACTGCAGACCAAGAGATGACATAACTCATTTTGTATCTCAAAAATGTTGAAGGGTGACCGGTCCTTATGGGGGGCGACCGGTCGAACCCATGGTCGACCGGTCAACCAGTGTAAAATTTGCTGTGTTCTTTTTCCAATATTATCAGTGCGTGACCGGTCGCCCTCTAGTTTGACAGCAAAATTTTTACCGTTGTGCAGCAGACAACTTTTCCCTAATTTGTGGGATTGGTTTCTAACAGCTATAATCTTGATTTTAATTGCAATTTTTTTGTAGATATCAGATTCCAAGAGGAGCCTATCAAGTATCTATCATCTCCTATAAATAGAGGAAAATTTGAAGCACAACAACAAGAGAGAAAACTACAACACAACAAGATACACTCAAGAATACACTTGTTCTTACATTGTCTTATTTCTTGTTGTAATTTGCCTAGCTATTCACTTTCACATTCTTGAGGTCTAGGCTATTCTTGATTACACTTGCACTCAATTGTATAATTCATTATCGAGTTGTAATCTTGAATTTTTGGGTTATCATTCAACACAAGATATCCTTGTGGTAAGAACACACTAGGGTGATCTAGGTGTTAGGTGTGAGAGGATTGTGGTAATCTTCTTGTCGAGGTGTTGAAGAATTCGGTATTCTTCGAGGTTGAAGATTATGGTAATCTTCACAAGGTGCCGTTGGAGATTGTGGTAATCTTCAAGAAGAGATTGTGGTAATCTCAAAGGTGGTGTTGAAGAAGAGTGTGGTGCTCTTCAAGGTGTTGTTGTAAGTTGGTGTTGTATTAATTTTGGTAATTAATAAAATCTTTTTCTTTTTGAAATCCATCCCGGATATCTTTGGGGTGGTAGAGGATTAGCCCTAGGTGGGTTGAACCTCTATAAATTGACGTGTGTTGTTTACATTCCGCACCTTCATTATTGTCTTTGAGCATTCAGTTCGAAAAAGAGGGTAAAATCGAAAAGATGGAGATAATCTATTCAACCCCCTCTAGATTATCGTAGCCGCTTGGACTTACACAAAGTGGGCTGTACTGGCCCACTTTATTTAACGATTGTTATTTGTATGTGCAACAATGTGACAAGTGTCAGAGGATGGGAAATATTCCAGGAGACACGAGATGCCGATGACAAATGTAATTGAAGTTGAATTGTTCGAAGTGTGGGGGATTGATTTTATGGACCCATTTCCATCATCTTCGGGCTATCAATATATTCTACTTGCGGTAGAGTACGTGTCCCGTTGGAGGGTCGCATTTTGTAAATAAATTGATGAGCAACTTGTTGGCAAAATATGGGGTGAAACATAAAGTTACATTGGCATATCATCCTCAAGCCAATGGGCAAGCCGAAGTGGCCAACCGGGAGTTCAAACAGATTCTTGAGAAGACGGTGAACATCAACCGAAAGGATTGGGCATTGAAATTGGATGATGCTTTATGGGCATACGGATCGCATATAAGATAATCGCTGGGCACATCTCCATATCAACTTATTTTTGGGAAGTCGTGCCACTTGCCGGTAGAGTTGGAGCACAAGGCATTTTGGGCGGTCAAGAAACTAAATCTGGATTTTAAAAAGGCCGGTGAAGAGAGGTTGCTCCATCTAAATGAGATGGAAGAATTTCGGGATGAAGCTTATGAAAATTCCTGAATTTACAAAGAAAGAACCAAAAGGTGGCATGACAAAATGATTAAGAAACGAGAGTTTTCACCGGGGGAACCAGTCCTCTTATATAATTCACTCCTTAAACTTTTTTCTGGAAAACTCAAATATAGGTGGTCAGGGCCATTCGTGATAAAGAAGGTATTAAATCCTCCCGGAGTCGTGGAATTGCTAACAAAAGACGGTGAGATATCTATGGTAAACGACCAAAGGATTAAGCATTATTTCCACCGAGGTAACCAAGAGGAGGTGACATCTACACGTTGCGAGACCCCGTGATGGAACGAAAACAGGCGTCAAGCTAAAGACGTTAAATATAGCGCTTGTTGGGAGGCAACCCAACGGTTGTTGGTGTGGACTTCATTTTTTGTGTGTGTCAGTGTGTGTTCCTTTTTAATTTGGTTTCATTTTGTGTGTTTTTTTTTAAAAAAAAATTGAAAATTACCTGAGTGGCTGTACAGGTATGCACGGGTAGCCCGTGCGTACCTGGGAGGGGACCTGCCTCTACTTCGGCATCACACACGGGTTACCCGTGCACATGACGCACGGCCCATGTGTGCCTGAAGGGGGGAAAAATGTTGTTATGGCATGGCGCATGGGTTACCCGTGCGCCGACGCACGACCCATGCGCCTTACTGAGGGGGCGTAAATAAGAGCAGTTCAAACACTGCTCTTCTCATTCCAAATACATATTGACGCGCGCCCCTTGCAAAATTCTCCCTTGTGATCGAAATTTTTGAATCTTCATCTAAACTCTCCCATAAAAATCCCTTCCCCCATCATTCTAGACCTATAATTTGCATTGCATTCAAGTTTGGATTGAGGAAGTTGGGAAAAAGCACCTAGGGTTTCAAGTTCTTCCTTTTGAGATACATTTCGAGAATTCCGGTAAGAACATCGTTGTTTTTGTGAATTTCTTGTAAATTATGTAATGGGAATCATGTTGGGTGCTTGCTTTGGTATTTTTGCTATGATTTGGATGAGTTATTCTTTAAGGCAAATTATCGAACACCTTGTGAGCTTGTAAAATTGAGACAAATTTGAATGAATTGTTGATGAATTGGGCATGAGCTATGATTGTTAGAGCTTTAAGTTAATGCTTCCCTATTTTGGCCATATTTGTTGATTGTTTGGAGGTTGATTGATCGGTCAAAGTGATGTAGGAAATTCATTACACACCATTTAATTTGTTGGCCTAAATTCATCAATATGTGCTTGCTATTGATCTTGTTGGGATGCTAATAGAGGTTATTTCAGGTACCAATTCTATCATGACTGATAGAAGGAACCCCCAAGGAGGTAGGAGACGTGCTCGCGCGGCGGCACACAAGAAGAGGCACCGCAAGAGGTGGACCCGAATAGCCCAGCGGCATATGGGGTTGTATTGACAAACGCAAATGACATTGAGCGGTGGAATCGCTTGGTTGGTCGCCAAATATCTCCATCCCGATACGCCGATGATGACTGTACCCAAACTTTGGGGATACATGATGATGTTTGGCATCTTTTCGCAAAGGCCGGGTGGACCAATTTCATGAGCCGAAGGTGGCCTACATTTAAACGATTCACGTTGGAGTTCTTGAGCACTGTGGAAGTGTTTAAACAAGGAGGAGCATATGAACCTTTTGAAATACGTTTTCAGTTGGGTAATACACGTAGACAACTATCTATTATCCAACTGAACACCATTTTTGAGGTCCCAACGAACGCTCGATTCAGACTGATGGACAACTATGATCAGTATGCGTTTTGGAGAATGCTTGTTGAAATGCCACAGACGGGGCCCATGTTATATGCCGCACGAACCGCTAAAGCCTCTTGGATCCGGAATCCAGTTTTTCGGTACATACAACGCGTGACTGCATCCTCCGTGTTCGCACAAGAAAATGTTGGGGGGATGACTAAAAGGGATTTGTATCTATTATGGTGTATGCTCACAAATACACCATACAACACAGCCGCCTATTTCGCAGAGCAAGTTGAGCAGTTGGAGCCTATACCGGGCAGCACTCGGGTCAATATGGCGTCTTTGCACCACATGAAATTTATTGCAAATGAAGATGGTGTGTTGGTTCTTCTACAAAAGAAAGGTGTCGTATTTCCATTGCCTAACCCGAGATACACCACAGTAGATACCTTGGTGGACACAACCAACTTTCTGCTTAACTCTGAGGCACATAACAGAGTTACGAATGCTATCGATGTAAGGAAAAGGCGCAGAGTTGAAGGCTTCCCGGATGTAGGGGATATGGTGGCGTGAGAAGAGGAGTTAAACAGACAAGAAATGGGAATGGAACCTCATCACCCTCAAATTGGGTATGACATTCCCAGGACCTCACACGGAGGAGATCACCCCAGACCCTCATATAGCGGGGATCGTCCCGCAACTTCTTATGGTGGCGAGTCCCAACGCGGCAATGAATTTCATGATATGCTATATGCATTTTGGGAGGACTTACGTCATCAAAGGGAGGACTTGCGTCAACGAGAGGAAGACTTGCGGCAACATCGAGTGATTTCCTTGCATTCAAGGAGGACTATGATCGGAGGTCCGAGGAGACGTGGCAAGTGCTACAACAGTTACAAATGTGGCACATCTCACAGGGCCACTTCCCACCGCCACCTCCACAGTGATTCAGGTATATCTCCACTTTTCACTATTGAAATTCTATTTTTCCCCTTCCGAAAAAAATATAATTTCATTCAAGTTTGGGGGAGAGGTAGTATTTTAATATATGAAAAGTGTAGAAAAAAAAATCTTGCATTTTTATGTGTTTTCATATAGTTGCATGTAGAGCATTCTAGGTTGTATTGCATTAGAAGCACGTTTACGGCTTTAGCACGTTTATTGCTTTCATAGATGTTAGAGTGAGTTGGCCAGGGCGCATGATGCATCTTGTTGTTTGTGTGTTGATTGAAAATTTGTATTGTTGGGATTGGATGTTGGGTATGAGTTGATTGAGCCTTGAATAGATAACATTGAGCATGTGGATATGGAAAACTTGGTTTGATGCTTTGAATTACATATTTACAAGCCTGTGAGCTTTTGAGCCTTTACTGCTTACATCTTATGCAGTCTTGTTGTGATCTCAGTGTATCATTCATGTTGTTAGAATTCTAGAACTTGCTCGGGTATCTCTGTCAAGGTCACATGTTGTATGCGAATTGTGAATGTGATTAAAGGCCATCTTTGTTAGCCTTTCAAGCCTTTTGCTCACCTAACGATATTGAAATTCCTAGTTAGCCAATTTGAGCCTATTGCCTATTTCTTTGATAACCACAAATTTTAAGCCTTGAACTTGATATATCTGTTACCCTAAACTCGAGTGCATAGCATTGAGTAGAGGGAGTGAATGAGGTTGAACGAGTGGGAATTGAAAAGTTAGATAATTGGGCATATTTGGTTGATTGGAACAGAAGAGGAAGAAAAGGAGTTGAAAACAAATGTTGAAAATTCACAAAAGAGTCGGAAAAAAAAAATCGACGTTATAATGTGAATTTTCATTTAGATGAACTTGGGGGGATAAGGATTGTAATTTGAGGTGATTCTCAAAAGATAGAAAGGAGATGGAGATGAGTAAAGTGATGAAAATAAGGGAAGATTGGAGTAGCATATGAGATTGTAATGTAGATGATTGATATACTCACCGGTCTATATGCTCGAGTTTGAGTCACTTTATCCAAAATTTTCTACCCTAACCAAATAGCCTTCATTACAACCAAATGAGAAAGTCCTTTTTGATTCACAAATTGCATACATTCTAGTGGCGGAGATATGAGACGAATTGCAAGCCTATGGTAATTTTGCGACATTGAATTGATTTGAGTGTAAACACGTCCTATTATTCATGTGAGATGAGAGCATACACTTGATCTTAAGAGATGTGATTCAGAGCATTCACCATGTGTTGTTTGATACGTGCTCCATGTTTAGATATTTGAGGCTTGATTGATTTGTTGCTTGACATCCCTGACGAACAAAATGGATTTCCTTTTGGATTCTTTGTGTGTGCCATCATTCATTACTCCCTGTTGTACTTTATCTCGTTTTCAAGATTGTTGATCGGGACAGTCAACAGTTTAAGTTTGGGAGATTTTGATAGGTGTGAGTTTTGCATGTATTTTGAGGTATAATTATGATAAAAATGGGGATTAAGCATGCATAAACTCATGTAAAATGTTGTGTATTCACTCTTTGTGGAAAAGATATTACGCTTTGCTCGTTTTGTAGGAATTTAATGATATTTGAAGCAATTCAGAAACAAATACGAGCATCGCAAAGTGGAAACACTAAGAATCGAGTGAATGTACGAGAATCGGAGCTAGAATAAGTTGAAGTTGAGCTTATAAGAAAAATACAGGGAACGCACGGGTAGGGCGTGCCTTAGGCACCACCCGTGCGCCCCTGGGTTGAGGCATTGAAGGCTACGGCATGGTGCATGGGTAGCCCGTGTGCATCCGCACCACCCGTGCGTCACTGGAGAGATTATTGATACCTACGGCATCACGCATGGGTAGGCTGTGCATGTGGCGCACGACCCGTGCGTGTTTGGCAAAAAGTAGGGGAATTGCTACGGGATGACGCACGGGTAGCCCGTGCAGGCGCCGACGTGCGTCTGCTATTTGGAATGCCATTTTCTGCAAAGCACTTTGCCCTAAACTTGAAAGGGGGTATAAAAAGGTTTTTTGGGGCGCACACCAAGGATATTCTTACATTTTTGGCTATAGCACACAAGACAAAGTTATATTCTTGGAAGAAGACATCGAGGAGACAATCGGGTTGCATCGGAGCTCAAGGAACGGAGATATATCGAGAGATTGTCGACTTTCCTAAGTTTTTCTTGCTTCTCTTGTAGTTTTAATCTTTCATTTTAGTTTGTCATGGCTTTGAACAATTTGTTTATGAGTTGTTTAGACATCATGTGTAGCTAAACTCTTTAGATTTTCGAGTTTTGGAAGTAGATTAATGAACTCTTGTTGAATGTTTTAATCATAGTTGAAGTTATTATCTTGAAGCATATTTGAGTACTTTGTTCTTATTCTTGTTTTATCACTTGATCAATGATTTAACATGTTTGATATATTGATTCATAATTCGAGAGATGAGTTTCAATATTGGATCTAGAGTACTTGACACAAATATTTGCATAAATCAAGAGGTTTGTAAATATTTGTGAGGACATTTGATCTTTTAAACTTTTGGGAGTTGAATACTTCATGTTGAGTAGAGATGCTAGCATAGGTATTTCAATCTACATTTTATATGCATCTCGAGAGGGAGGATAAAATACTTTCGTGATCGTCTTATTGGGATATTGATAATAACTTGGCTTTGATTAAATCAGACAACAAGAGAGTTATTAATTGAAATCTTAACCCGGGAATCCATTTCATCTTTTTGATACTTCTATTATTCTCATTATCTTACTCTTGTGTTTTTAGTAGTCTTAATTGTCTTAATCTTGTAACAATCATCCAACTACGATCGTCTAAATAAAAATAAGGCTATTTTGGTTCAATACTTAGCGCATAAATTTATTAGTCTCCGTGGATACGACCTTGCTACCCTATTCTATAACTTACATCGTACACTTGCGATGAGCTAAAAATAAAGGCGAACAATATTGAGTAATTATAACGCAATATCGAGTTTCCTGTCAAGTTACGTAACTGGGATCTGGTTTCGAAATTTAGTCTACTCTCACTTATTATAACCCAATTATTTTATTTTTCTCAAAAAACTTTGAATTCACATAACGTTTTCGTTTTAAATCCGTTTTCCATGTATAATATATTAAATTAATTTTTTTCCCGAGATCTACAATTCAATACCATTCAATTTTTTAAAGGATGAGTGAAGTAGAGAAAGAGAGTGAGTCAAACTTAACAACTCAAAGTAATATGCTAGAAGGGTATGAATATTATTTTCTTTGTCAAAATGACTAAAATATATATTTGTTTTCAAAATATGGCTAATTTTCTATTTGTCATTAAAGAAGTGGTCATTTTGGCTTATTTCCACATATGTAAATAACACCAACAAGGTTGGCCTTTTCTTCAACTCCTATTCTTGTGGAGACTAAAATTGATTTCATATTTGAGTTCGACTATGATAGCAATTGGCATAAAAGTTTTAAAGTTGTTGAATGAGCCTCAGTAGAAATGCATATACACTGCAATTACATGAGGCACAATTAGGGGTGTTAATTTTGCATCTATCACGCAAATCCAACTTGAACCTAATACGAAACTAATGGGTATGGGTCCAGGTTTCATGGGTCTGAGTCAAAATCGGGTCGAACCCAAGTAACCCACAAATTAAATTGGTCGAATTCGATTCAACCTACTATGACCCATTAAACCAATATAACTCCTTTGTGAATTTAAAATAAAACTAATTAAATAAATAATTAATTGCAAGAAGAAACAAAAAAACGAGATATATCCTTAAAACTTAAATACTAAAGTCTCCTTAATCATGCATGTTGTTATTATTTTCTATGTCTTTTTGAATGTTGTTCTCAAAATATGATTAGTATGTTATGTTATTTATGTAATTATATTATTTCTTTTTGTATGTTGTGAATTGTACCATTTTTTGTGGATTGAATAGTAAGTCATAATAATTGATTTTAAAAAATAAATTTATTCAGTTGAAATTATTAAATGTATATAAAAATATTTTTTTAAACGGATTAGTGGGTTCGGTTCAGATTCAATATTCTGACACGAATAACTAAACATGTTGGGTCTGGATTGGATAATTCTGACCCACAAACCCACGAACCCGAACCCGCGAACTCAGACCCAACCCAAATTTGACACCCCTAGGCACAATAACACAAACAGTTAAATGATTTTCACAAACATTTTGTTTTTGAATTATCGAGTATAACATTTTTTTAGTACAAATTGTGGGAGGGGATGAGTAATAGGAATCGAACCCTAAACCTCTACCATGAGCTTGTGAGTCTTTAACTACTAACTATGCATGAGTTTGAGAGTCTTTAACCTCTGACCACTATTTGATTCGCTATCGAATTTAACATCTATTTGGGCCCTAACAAGGACATTTATAAGTTCATGATTGATGCTTTTTTTTATCATTAATAGGGATATTTACAGGAAAAAAAAAAAAGAGGTTTGGGCTATTTAGAAAAAAAAACCTAGACATTTTCAAAAACCATAAAAAAAAAACCTTTCTTACATTTTCTCCTTCACATGAAAAAAACTTTTCAAAAGCTTTCCGTACATTTATCAAGATATTACAATTACCCCTTTAATTTAAGACACATTCAAATCTCAAGGTTTTTTTTTTTTTTTTTGCATTTTTCAAAAACCACTTTTTTTAAAAAAAAATTAGCACAACCTTAGGGACTTTTTGTAACTATCCCTCATTATAATTAAAACTATAGATTTTTGTTTTTAGAGCACAATTAGGACTAGAGATTAAAAGTGTAATAACAAATAAAATATCATATACGATCAATAGTTTGAAGAGAAAGTGGATATTAATTAATAGTTTGTATGCATGCTTACATATGTTAACGTCTCTATCCATATCTATAATCTCTTTATCAAGGTTTTGGGTCTTTAAAGTTATTTTGCATGTTTTTGTGTTTGATTTTTGTGCGAATTTTATTTTTTTTTGTATGTGATCGTGCGTATTTTTATGTTTTTATGTTCCATTTTATAGTGTCGTGTGTTACGTAGGGTATTTTTGCAATTTTCGTAGGCTTTTATAAAAAGAAGTCTTGAAAACAGGCTAAAACAGGCATAACGGTCAGACGATGGTTGGGACGGACGCACAAGTGCGCGGGGCGCAAGGTTGCGCAACGCGCAGAGGGAACAACAACAAAAAAATAACGCGCGCGCACTTGCGCAGCGCGCATCGTCAACTTTGACGAAAATATGCGTGCCACGCACGAGTGCGTGCACGTGCACGCAACATCTGGGCACACAAGGGGCGCGTGCGCAAGGAGGAGCGCACGAGACAGTTGCGCGGCGCGCAGGGAACATGGCGCAATGCGCTGCGCAGACGCGCACGAGGTGTGCGGGCACGCACCTGAAGACCCTTCTAGAATTTTATTCGATTTTTTTCTTCTTTTAGGATTCTTCCACCTTGTATAGGGTTTTAGGCTTATAAATACTTAGCACTTTTAAACTTTTATTTTTGTTATTTTTCTCTTTCATTCAATATTGGGATTGCTTGGGTTCTTCCCATTAAAGCTATTTCTGCGGCTTAATCAAAGCGTAATATTTCTTCATCTCTTTTATCTGATTTCAATTGTTGGGTGATTATTATTGTTGCAAATATTTATGATTGTTTTCTTTCTTTCAATTGAGATTATGATCCCACCCCCAAGCATGAACTAACTTTCTTGTTCTAAGATTAGGATGATTTGATTCAAACAAACAATCATGAGTATTGACTAATTGATGTGCTTTCCTGAATAAATTATTTTACTTGATGATTAATTGTTTGACCAACTTTTGATTGTTTTGATGGAATGATTAAGATCGAGAGAAGATATTATTCATGGACTAAATTATTCAAGGGATTAAATTTAAATCAGAGATGTAGTACCTAACTTGGTTTAGTGAAAATAACTAATTATGTGGGGTTAGCCAAAATCTGTGAATACGTGAGTTATCAAATCTACACCTAGTTCTTACCTGTTTGTTATATTTGTTAATCGCACTATCAATTAGTGATATTCTGCTTGAAAGTTTGATGAGATGATTCCAAAATCCTAAACTTTCATCCATATCGTTTTTCTTCGAGTTTAATTGTGTTGAGTTTTGATTGGTCATTTTACTTGTTTTTCTTTAGTTTATTAAAATCAGCAATTTGGTTATAGTGTTTAGGATTTATTTTCTATCAATTGTGAGACATAATAATTATTTGCCGGCTCAGTCTTCCTTGAGAGACGACTTGTAGTTAACTTGCTATCCTACAATTGATCTCGTTCTCTTGCGAGGATTGTTAGACTTTTATAGGTGTTTAGTGCTCGAACAAAAGTTAATGCTAATCTTCGATCATCGTTGAGTCTATGGACTAATTTTGTACTATATGATGCATGTGTTCATATACTAGTGATAAGGATCTATTTAAAATTACTTATTTACCCTCGCTTACTTGAGGAAATGGCCTAAGAAGGCTAGGATCCACAGGTTATTTAGGGTCGTGGAGCGACCCGAACCAAGGTCACGGTTCGGGTCGCCTACCCGACCCAGCCAGAAGGCAAGGGCGGGTTTTGGACAGGCCCATAGGCTACAAAAGAGCGAGGTGGCGACCTGAACCGAGGTGATGCTTCAGGTCGCCTACATGACCCGACACAAGCGGGAAACATGGATCTGGACAGGTGGATCAATGCGAGGCCGCCACGTGGTACGAGGTTGTACGGCTCCGTACGACCTCGTACATCACCATACGACCTTGTATGGCCAAGAGATCTGACACCTATAAATACATCACTATTTCATTGTTACGTGTATCACATTTATTGCTATTCACCTCGCTTGATATTTACTAGCGACCTAACACCTGTACTGACTTAAGCATCGGAGGGTCTTAGCTGGGAACCCTCTCGTCTAGCCTAACGTTTATCTCTCTTACAGGATCCGAACCGAAAGTACCTAGACTCGAGACGAACCGACCTGACCCGAAGTACATCTGATTTGTTCGCACCCAATTCAACTAGTAATTGAAATAAATATCATATATATGCACACTATGGTAAATGATGGTGCAAAAATACTTATAGCTCACTTCGAATTGGGATGTTTTGGGTTGAGGGATCCGACTTCGATTCGTCAAATACTTCAAGAGGGGAAATCGGCCTACAAGAAGTAAATAGGGTTAGAAGGAACCCAGGGTTGCCCCGAGGAAGCTAGATTACTAGTTATAATTGTCCTCAGTTATTCTTCAATGAAGATATAATAATAATATGATGAATAATATATGTAATAATTGTTCCTCTAAAAAACAATAATAATTGCTCAATTTTCTACGTTTTCATCTGGGTTCGGTCCCACTAGACTCACCACATAAGATTATTCATCTCTTCAAGATTGTACTAAGCAACAAAAAACAAATCTACGTAAAGTAGTCATCTTATGAGATCATATTTCAAAAAATGACCTAAAAGAGTCAGAGAAGGGAGACCTTTTTTGTTGGATGCAAGGAGATTGTTTGCCAAAATTTCCAACAAACCTAGGGTTGCAACTGAACCGAATTGAGCCGAATTTTTGAGTATTTGAGTTTGACTCGTTTATTATCATGTCAAACTCGAGCCTGAATTTAACGAACATATTGATGGCTCACAAACTTTATCGAGCCTAAACGAGTTTAGTAAATATTAATTATAAATTAAACCATTCTTCAATTTATTACAAAAATAAAATTATATATATATATATCTAAAACGCATAATATATTTATTAAAATTTATAATTATATTCAAATAAATAAATTTATTGAAATTTTTTTATATGATCATAGGTACAAATATGAAAAATTAAAATTAAAGTCAAATCATTAGTTTAATTTATATGAGCTTACTCTCGAGTCTGTTCACGAGCTTACTAATGAGCTTGTTTACGAGCTAACGAACCGAATATCTCTAAGTTTGAGTTTGGTTCATTTATTTTAATGAGCCTCATTCAACGAACTCGAACGAGCTTTTATTGAATCGAGCTACGAATAGCTCACGAGCGGTTTGGTTAATTTTCAGGCTGCAGCCCTAAACAAACCATTCCAATTTACTATTCAGCCGTACAGTTTTGACCGGTTTGACCTGCCAAAATTGGAAAGGAAATTTGAGTGTGAAACGGTTGGCAAAAGAAAAATTGTAAAATTTCCGTCAAATTTCCATTTTCCTAAATATTAAAAATATTTGTGGAAATTTTTAAAAACTAAATTATTTTGTCGTTCTTTCTAATCATCAATCAACATAAAAAAATACTAAAATAATATCACTATCAATTATCATTATTGCATTGTCACGCCCCAAACGGGACGCGACGACGATCCACAACTTAAATACAATAACCAAACAGTCCAGACAAATATCAGCGAGAACCCAATGAGACAGAGTCTAAATAGCAGCGAATAATTAAATAACAAGTACAAGTACAACTTAAAGTCTACAATCCATCATCCAAATTACAACCCGAAAGTCAACAAAATATAGTAACTTAAAGTCAAAGGGTCCTACGCCCTTTAGTTATAAACCCGAATAGAAAGAAATACAAAAGTCCGACAACAACATAAGATAAGAGTCCAATCAACAGCAAGAAAAAGTAACGAATCCAACAAGCATAGTACAAGGTCTCGATTGAGCGGTTCGCATCGTCAACGAAATCCTCATCTAAGGTTAGAAAATAGGTGGGGATGAGACAGAAATCTCAGTGGATGGGGTGATCGTGTGCGAGTGTGGCGCAATATAGTTAATATGAGAAAACAATTATATGAAAACGCGTGAGTATGATGCATGAATTCACACAGTTCTAAGCGTCGTGATAAAATATTTAAATAATATACTTATACAGATTCAAGAAACTTGATTCATGGTCACAGGCACTATGTGATTCACCAAGACAGTAGGATTGCGTGCGGAAGTGTAACACCAATCCCATGCAAGGCAATTAATGGTTGCGACGGATTTGTAGCGCCAACCAATGCAAAAAGCAGTGGCGGTTGCGTGCATTTTAAAATGTAACGCCAACCAATGCAAAGGTAGTGGTTGCGTCACGGAAATGTAACGCCAACCAAAACGGGATAACTAGGAATCGTGTGGATGGACAACGATTCCTTCATTCTTCCTTGTAATTTCCCAACAAGTATGGTCCAAGACCAAGACCTTATCGCTCCGTAGGCAAAGACAAAATCCACAGTGGAGCTTGCAAGGCTCGGATCTGTCATAATCATGATTATACCTCGTACTACGACCCGCTTCCTTGGACAAACTCCGTCCCTTAGTTGCGGGATTGGGGACGATGGGGTAGGAAGAGTGGAATAGCGGCCAGCTACCGGTTCTATCCCGACGTATCCATTCCGATCGTGAGCTCGACACACCAAGTTGACTCAGGCGGGAAAGTAATTACATGTACAGGTGATCAACCAGCGTCGGGTATTATTGATTCAGGGAAGCGATTTTAGAAAAAAATTTGAAAAACGCGAGTGGTAATTATGGCGTTGGTGGATTATTTGGATGAAGATGATCATCGGAAGGATGAGCAATCTTCGATATCTTGAAAGATTAGGTGGAACATAAGTCCCGTTATAGATTCAAAATCGCGAATGGCGAGAAAGTCGCTCGCGATCGGGGTATTAATCGGTCAAATTGATCCGATAAGTCAAGAGGTTTTGAGAAAATAAAATACTTTAATTAAATCTCCAAGTCAGAGGGTCTAGGCTATTTTAGTAAAAGAGAAAATAATTTGAGTTAGGTCCTTTATAAAAGAAAAATTGTAATTTAGCCGTTTTGTAAAAACTAACCCTTTTGGGGTTAAAAATTGAATAAATAAATATCCCGACTTTGAAACATTAAGAGGTCAGTTCCTAAATTCTCCAAATTGTCCATAGATTCAGGTTTTTAAAATTTTGAAGTCGAGATTTTGTAAAATTCTCACATTGGCCCCAAATTTGTAAAAATTGCCAATTCGGACCTTAAGTTTTAAAAATTCGGAACTCACAAACCGGAAGGGCTTTTAATGTGATTCCAGTTGGAAAATGTCACTAAGGTTAGTAGGATATTGGAACAAAAGCAGTTTTTAAAATCAATATGTGTAGGTCCTTTAACTTTTGAAATTATCATTTTTGTCCCATTTTAAAATAATTGCCTTTAAGGCTTTTAGGGGTCCAATTGTTATGAAATTTGAACCTTGGGTCCAAAATATAATTAAGTTATGGTTAAGTTAGTATTTACAGGTGCATGGGCTGCATAAGTCCTGGAAATTTCATTTGGGTCCTCAAGTTTAGTATTTTACACATTAGTCCCTCAATTTTAGTAAAATTGCTTTCCAAGCCCTAACCACTTGGATTTTTGGAATACTTTTAAAATATGTAATTCCCAGTACCTTAAGAGTAAAAATTTCAAATTTTAAAGTTTAGGTCTGGTACAGTTTTAAAAATTGCAAAGTAGCCCTTAAACTTTCAAAATTTTACAATCTAGTCCTTGGGTTTTTAAAGGTTGATTTTATTTGTCTTAAAACTCTTAAAACTTTATTAAAATGTCCAAAAGTCATTTTTGAACATGAGTACTGTCACAAATTTCGAAATTTGCAGAGGGGTCCTTTAACTTTTATTTTCTTGCAATTTAGTCCACCAACTTTCCATTTTTGCATTTTTAAGTCCAAAATTGAAATTTAATCAATTATGCTCGACTTTTCCAGGTTATAAGGCATCCAAAACATAGATTTTAAAGATCATACACATGCATGTCCAATACATACAAGAATTCATCAATTAAAACAATAAAGTGTACATGCATGCACCTAAAATTCAATAAATAGCAATTTTGAGCAACTCTTGAGAATTTTCATGATTTGATATATAAAATTGACATGCAATACATAGATTATATATATCTCAAGGCTCATGATCAAATTTTCTACATGCATTTAATCAAAACACCTAAAAGTTGGAAAATATTTTTCCACCCACCTTAAAATTGGAAATTGTGAAATAAAAGGATAATTTCACAATTTTTGGATGAGGCTTCTTAGGTCAGCCCCTAATTCAAAAAAATATCAAAATTTGGAGTTAGAAAAAAGTGAGAAAAATTAAGGAGAAATGAAGGAATTAAGGAAATGAGAAGGACTACGTACACTTTACCTTGTGTAGTGGATGTTTGGAGACTAGTTGAAGCTTAAAAATTGGAAATTTTGGTTCAACTCCAAAATCTCCTAAGGTCAGCCCCTATTTCTCAAAAATGAAAAAGGGGTGTTAAAATTTGAAAGAAATAGAAAGAATAGGGAAGAATGGGTCTAGTACTCAATTTACCTTGTCTAATTTCCTCTACTATTTTCTCTTCAAGCTCGAGGTCCTTCTTCAAAAATGTTGTCAAGCTCTAATCTTCAAGGTCTTCTAAATGTACCTCCTAACCAAATTCAAACATAAGTTAAGAAGGTGGAAGAGATGAACAATGTGATATCCAAAAATGGATTGAAGATAAAATTTTTACCTTTGTATAGTTTGGTTCGATTTTTGTGAAGAATAGGGAGGAAAAATCTTGAAAATTTTCTAAGTATAGAAGAAGAAAATGAAAGGAAGAATAGAGAGAAGTTGGCAGTGTTTAGAGAGAAGGAGGAGGATTTTTGTTAGAGAATAAATGTGTTAGATGAAATGAGATGAATTTTTTTTTTTTGTGTAATAGGCCATATGGCCGTCCACACCAAGGAGAGAGGGAGAGAAAATTTTGTTCAAATTGTGTATTGCAATTTGCCTCATGCATGGGAGACAATTTGCAAGTCAAAGTATGGGCTTGAATGGTGTTGGGGAATATTGAGAAGAATGTTGGTAAAGTTGGAATAAGTTGGGAAAAATAGTAATAAAGAATTGGTGTATAAGATGATGTGTATAATGTTTGAATTAATGATATAATTATACACACGATGACTAATATATTGTGTAGGTGTACAAGAGTTGGATGATATTTTTACTCCAAAAATACCATGTTGGTCGTCCACTTCAAGGGTATTATGGTAATTCCATATATTTTTTTTTGTCCCAAATTTGATGATAATAGATGAAATATATCAATCTCCAAAATATTTAGTGATTTCCTTGATCACTTGTAAGTCTCATGATCACTTAATCTAAATCAAAATCTTAATTCTATAAGGTAAAAGTCTCTAAAATAAATAGTCTCTTAAAATTCTAAGGTGACCAATAAATACAAAAGTAGTAATAATGATCAATCAAGTGATCATAAATGAGAATAGAATTAATAAAGATCATGATCACAAGTAATTAAATAAAATGAAATAAAATACAAAATGTATATATTATTAATAATTACCCGTCAAAATGACGTGGTAAAATAGTCGATCAAAAGTATAAATGACAATAAGGATCAATTAATAGCTCGAAAAATCGGGGCTTCACATCCTCCTTTCCTTAAAAGAATTTGGTCCCCAAATTCTCTTCATAATAGTTCGATATTGATTCCTTATGTCTTCTTCCATCTCCCACGCGCGCCTTCGCCTCGACAGGGTTCGCCACACCACTTTAACCATTGGAATTTCTCTTACGCAATCGTCAGATTCACGATCAATGATCCGGGTCAGTTTATCGGTGTAGGATAGATTTTCCATTAGGAGGAGGAGTATCTCGAGTGATGATATGCTCGGGGATCCGGTTGATACTTCTTTAGTCTCGACACGTGGAATACATCGTGCATTCCCGCATATGGTGCCGGTAACTCGAGTCTCAGAGCTAACTTCTCGATCCTCTCGTAAAATCTTGTAAGGTCCAACATATCTCGGACTAACTTGCCTCCTTTTCTTCGGATTGATCAATCCTTTCCGTGGTGAGAGTTGAGAAATACTTCATCACCGACTTCAAATTCCAAATCCTTTCTTCTCTTATCTGCGTAACTCTTTTGGCGGCTCCGAAATGCGAATCCGCTCCTTGATCAGCTTGACCTTCTCCATGGCCTCCCGAACTAAATCAACCTTTGGAATCGAGGGCGACTTTCGTTTTCTTTTGAGTCCATTGGTCGTCAATCTCCCAAAGATGTAGTGGGGATCTACATTTTCGCCCATATAATGCCTCGTAGGGTGCCATCCCAATCGTGGCCCGATAACGTTATTGCAGGCGAACTCGGCTAATGGTAAGTTAATCCCAACTTCCTTGAAAATCCAGGTGCGTGCTCGCAACATATCTTCAAGAGTTTGAATTGTTCGCTCGGGATCGTCCATCGGTTTGTGGATGCGTTGTCATTGCTTTGAAACTTAGTGAGGTACCAAATTCCTCGTGCAAGCACTTCCAAAACCGAGACAAACCTCGGGTCTCTGGCTTCTGATACTATATCGATCGGTACTCCATGCGTTGAATGATTTCTGATATAAACATGGCAAGTTTCTCGCGAGCTATCGTTTTCTTGATGGGTAAAAAGTGTGCGATTTCGTGAGTCGGTCTACAACTACCCAAATAAAGATCATGGCCTCCTCCGGTCCTTGGTAGATCCGTCACGAAGTCCATCGTTATATGTTCCCATTTCCACTGGGAATTCTCAACGGTTGTAGTAAACCGGATGGTCGTTGGTGTTCTCGCTTTTACTCGTTGACAAGTCAAACATCTCGCAACGAATTTCTCGCTACTTGGTTTTTCATGTTTACCCACCAATAACTCCTTTTTCAAATCCTTATACATCTTGTTTCCTCCAGGATATATAGTGTATTTTGAACGGTGTGCCTCATAGATTTTATTCCTAATCGCCGTCATTCTAAGACACACACTCGATTCCGGGAATCTCGATAACTCCATCTTCGTGTACCGAGAATTCCGATCTTTCTCCTTTAAGTATCTTCTCCTTCGAGTTTTTGAAGATGTGTATCTTTTCTCTTGCTTCTTTGATCTCATTACAGATTGGGTGTAATCAAATGTTAGCACATGAAACTGAGTATTGGTTCTCGCCGATTCCAATTGCTTAGCTCTTTATTGATTCCCACTCGAATTATAAGTCTAAGCTCGCTTTCGCTAGAGCGTCCCTGCTACGACGACGTTAGCTTTCAGGGATGGTATTGAATATCAAAGTGATAGTCCTCAATCAACTCCATCCATCTCCGTTGTCTCGATTGAGGTCTTTTTTGAGAGAATAGGTACTTCAAGCTCTTATGATCCGTGAAAACCGTGAATGTTGCTCCATAGAGATAGTGTCTCCATTTCTTCAACGCGAAAACTATCGCCGCCAATTCCAAGTCATGCGTTGATAATGGCCTCATACTTTTTGAGCTGTGATGCATAAGCGATAACGTTTCCTTCCTCGCATGAGCACTCGCTTCCTAGTCCTTCTTTTTGATGTATCTGTAGACAACAAAGTTTTACATTCCTTTGGAAGAGCTAAGACGGAGCCGTAGTAAGTCGTTTCTTCACTCTCGAAACTTGCCTCGCACTTGTCATTCCATTCAAACTTGACTTTCCGGGTTAGTCGAAAGTGAGTGGTCCTGGCTTATCTTGGAGAAGTCCTCGGATAAATCTTCGATAATATTCACTAGTCTCGAAACTCCCGATTTCAAGCATTCACTTCAAGGTTGTTTCCATTCAACCACCGTCCCTGTACTTCAAGGATCTACTTTGCCAATCCTAGTGCCGAATACTATATGTCCCAAGAATGCGACTTCACTAAGCCAAAATTCGCACTTGCTGAATTTGTCTGCCTTATGCTCTCGTAGTGTCTCTAAAATGATTTTCAGATGACGTTCGGCTCTTCCTAGACTTAGAGTATACGAGTATGTCATCAATGAATATCACTACGAATTGATCCAGATAAGGTTGAAAGACTCGATGCATCGGTCCATAAATGCCGCTGGTACATTCGTACGCAATGGGGCCAAAGCAGCATTACTACAAACTCGTAGTGTCCATATCGAGTTTGAAATGCGATTTTGGAAATATCTCCTCCGCGGATCTTGATTGGTAATATCCTTGTTGTAAATCAAATTTCGAGTACACCGTCGCTCCTTGAAGTTGATCAAATAGTTCGCCTATCCTCGGGAGGGGATATTTGTTCTTGATGGTCACACTATTAAGTCCACGATAATCTATACATAGTCTTAATGTGCCATCCTTCTTTTTGACGAACAAAGACAGTGCTCCCACGGAGACGCACTGCCTGGGTCGGATAAATCCCACATCCATCGCTTTTTGTAATTGCATTTTCACTCTTGTAACTCAAGAGGAGCCATTCTATACTTGTTCGGGGCAATCGGGCGCTTCCCCGGGTAACACCTCGATGGTGAACTCGACTTCCTATCGGGAGGACAGTGGTGAGTTCTGTGGAAATACATCCGTGTATTGTGACACTACAAGTACTTGGTTGATTTGTGTCTAAACCTTGGGTTTGTTAATTACAAACGCCAAGTACCCTCGAGCCCCTCTAGTGATCGCCTTCTCGCTTCATTGCCGAAATGATTGGGGCAATCTTAACTCGTGCCCTTCCCGAAATCTCCACTTGGGTTTTCCGGGTTCACATAGCTTAATGGACTTGTTATGGCAGTCCATTTGTGCATGGTGTGCGATAATCATTCATTCCCAATATCACGTCGTATTCGGATATAGGTAATAAGATCAAACCGGCAGAGAAAGTTTATCTCAAAGAATCTTAATTTCGCATGCATTATAGATAATATCTGTTATCCGACTTGCACCCATAGGAGTTGACACTTCTAAGCATATAGGCATATGTTCCATGCATGCATGCGGTTTTGTGTACAAAAATGCGGTGCAACAAATGAATGCGCCGATCCGGTCGAACAATATTTTAGCGAAAGTGGTTAGATACTAGAAGCAGCACCTTCCACCACATCCGTTGCCTCCGAGCCTCCCGTCCGGCTAGTGCAAATGCTCGAGCGGGCATCCTGCCCGATTACTCGGCCATTTCCCGTGCTTACGGGTCTGGCCTGCTTGTCTTGGCCATCATACTGGCAATCTTGGTACCGGCCGACATTACCAAAGCGCAAACACCTTCCTTGTTTACGCCAATGATTGTTAGAGATGTCCCGGTTTCCGCAATGTGCACACTTGACCCGGCTTTCCTTGACCGGTCTCTTTCCTTTGTCTGTCTCGTTAACTCGGTCCTTCGAAACTTAACAGTGGTTTAGATGGTCTGTCCTACACTGTCTTCTTAAGACTCGTTTCGATAGCCTATTCTCGCTGAATTTGTCCAATACGGTTCGGCCTCCGACTAAATGCGGAGAGCGCTTTACCGCGGCCGAGTAGGTTGCCGATTCATACCAACAATCAAGCTGTTTTCAAGTTCGATTTCAATCCTCGAGTGAACTTGTAAAGCTTATCTTCTTATTATGATTGTTGTCCCCAGCATACTTGGACAATCGGTGAAATTCGACTCAGACCGAGCTACGTCGATTCCCTTGCCTCAATCTATGGAATTCATCTCACAGACTTCCTTCACAACTCGTGGAATATACATGCTCATTGAACTCAAAACCAAGAAATTTCCCCATGTTCCGATTTCTGGCCCTGTTCCCATCTCCTTTCAATCGCCCTCCACCAGCCTCTAGCAAATCGATTCTAGACGAAATACAATGTAGTGTGACTCTTGCTCGTCGGAGTATTGAAGAGCATCAAGATATTCTCCACCTTCTTTATCCATTCTTCGACTTTCACATCGTCCGGCTCTCCCAAGAAGGTTGGTGGGTCGAGCCGCAGGGAGAATCGCCCAACGTGCGATCGTTCGCCTCCTGGTCGTTCAGGAGCACGGGTTGAGGCTCGTTGCCTCATAAAAACCAGATTCTTTGTAAAGCGCTTGTGCGGTCGATTGTCTCCTGCAGTGGAGGAGGTGGTGGTAATTCTGGAGGGTACTCCGATCCTCGGGTACATCATCATCTCCTCGTGGAATGCGACGAGGTCTCCCACGTCCTCGATGTTCGCCATTCCATGTCTTGAAGCGTTAGTTGCGATTCGCGAGTAAATGAATACAATAATGATTCGCGTAAAGCAAGAGATATCGCAGGAAAGTAACATCAAACACAAGACATCGAATAAATAGCAAAAGGTATATCCATTAATGTAAAATTTGAATACACCCAAAGTACAACAAGAGAATACTAAGTCGATACATGGAATCAAAATACACCAATCTAGTACAATAAATGTAAGGTACAACACCGAATACACGGCTACAACAACAAAAAAAGTACAACCGACAATCGCTAGCTAATTAGTGAGATCGCCATCATCGCCGCCGCAGCCTATGTCTATAATCGGGCTTGGTCGGGCCGAGATGGCGCCTCAACCTCGGCCAATCCACGAAAGTCCAACCACCGCTCGAATCCCCGAGCCTCATCGAGTGGAGCAGCCTCGGGTGCCTCTCGCTCTCCAATGTCGATCGGACCTCCTCAGATCCTCCTCGGCATGTACAAAGCTCACGGCGGTGGCAATGGTCGAGCATTAGTCGCAGCCTTCTAGTGCGGCGTCTCTCGAGCTAGTGGTTTGTAAGGTCCTCTATGATCGTCATCTCGCTTGACGAGGTCTCTCCAAGCGCCGACGGTGTCACGGATAAAGCGGGCGTCAATCTCCCATTTTCGCGCGTCACTTGCCTCTCTTCATCTTCTCCCGCATGTTATCCAAGCGCCCCGGATACTCGATTTGGTCCTCCCGCTCTTATGGTGTTATCGTGGTCTTGATGACAGCCGGGTCGCCTCGCTCTTCTTCATCTCGCTCATCGCAAGCGCCGAGTCAGTCCCTATTCTCGTTGGCGCTCCCGGGCTAGCTCGGGTCGCGCGCCACTTTCCGGTGCCAATGAATCATCGATTGCTCCTAGAATATTCCCGCCAAAGACGGGCATGGAATACTTCCCACCATGTAAAGGCGGCTCCATCCCGATCAAACAAAACTAAGGCGGATCACCAAAGGTAGAGGAAAGATAAGAGAATAAGGAAGAATGAATAAGGGAAATCATCCAAGAATCAACTAAGTCAAGACAAGTATGATTATGAAATCTCAAAGTATGCGTTCTAACTTAGTTCAAATATCAATAAGACGGTTCTATGCCAATTTGAAATCGATTTCACACTTAATTGGTCAAGTCACAGATTACCCAAAACACATGCATCGAGGGTCCTATCCTCGGGTCGGCTGTAAGTTTCCATCTTACTAGCCGAACTCGATACCACTCTTACTCGTCACGCTCCCAAACGGACGCGACGACGATCCACAACTTAAATACAATAACTAAACAAATTGCATAAATATCGAGAACCCAATGAGACAGTAGTCCAAATAGCAATGAATAATTAAATAACAAGTACAAGTACAACTTAAAGTCTACAATCCATCATCCAAATTACAACCCAAAGTCAACAAAATATAGTAACTTAAAGTCAAAGGGTCCTACGCCTTTAGTTATAAACCCGAATAGAAAGAAATACAAAAGTCCGACAACAACATAAGATAAGAGTCCAATCAACAAAGAAGAAAAAGTAACTAATCCAACAAGCGTAGTACAAGGTCTCAATCCAGAGCTGCCCGCATCCTCAACGAAATCCTCATCTAAGGTTAGAAAATAGGTGGGATGAGAAATCTCAGGGATGGGGTGATCGTAAAAGTAGTGTGGCGCAATATAGTTAATGTGAGAAAACGGTTATATGAAACATGGTCACACAGCACTATGTGATCGCCAAGACGGTAGGATTGCGACTTTAAGTGTAACGCCAATCCCATGCAAGGCAATTAATGGTTGCGCATTGGATTTGTAGCGCCAACCAATGCAAAACAGTAATGCGCATTTTAAATGTAACGCCAACCAATGCAACAGTGCGGTTGCATATTTTAAATGTAACGCCAACCAAAATGGGTCCAATAACTCCGGAATCGCGGTGGATCGTGATTAAAGCGATTCCTTCGCTTCTTCCTTGTAACTCCCAGTCAAGATGGTCCAAGACGCACCTTATCGCCCGTAGGCAAAGACAAAATCCACAAGCTGAGCTTGCAAGTGCTTGATTCCACATAATCATGATTATACCCATTACTCACGACCCGCTCCTCGGGACAAACTCCGTCCTCGCCATGGATTAGACGATGGGGCCTAAGAGTGGAATAGCAAATGAGCGCCTGCCCATCCCCCGATGTATCCATTCCGACCGTGAGCTCGACACACCAAGTTGACTCAGCAGAAAGTAATTACATGTAGCAAAATAAAAAAGTATTATTGATTCAGTGAAGCAGATTTTAGAAACAATTTTGAAAAACGCGAGTGGTAATTATGGCGTTGGGAGTATTTGATGAAGATGATCATCAAGGATGAGCAATCTTCGATATCTTGAAAGATTAGGTGGAACATAAGTCCTGTTATAGATTCAAAATCGCAAGGGAAGTCGGCTCCGCCCGCGATCGGGTATTAATCGGTCAAATTGATCCGATAAGTCAAGTGGTTTTGAGAAAATAAAATACTTTAATTAAATCTCCAAGTCAGAGGGTCTAGGGCTATTTTAGTAAAAGAGAAAATAATTTGAGTTAGGTCCTTTATAAAAGAAAAATTGTAATTTAGCCCCATTTTGTAAAAACTAACCCTTTTGGGGTTAAAAATTGAATATATAAATATCCCGACTTTGAAAAATTAGGAGGTCAGTTCCTAAATTCTCCAAATTGTCCGTAGATTCAGTTTTTTAAAATTTTGAAGTCGAGATTTTGTAAAATTCTCACATTGGCCCCAAATTTGTAAAAATTGCCAATTCAGATCTTAAGTTTTAAAAATTCGGAACTCACAAACCGAAGGGCTTTTAATGTGATTCCAGTTGGAAAAATGACACTAAGGTTAGTAGGATATTGGAACAAAAACAGTTTTTAAAATCAATATGTGTAGGTCCTTTAACTTTTGAAATTATCATTTTTGTCCCATTTTAAAATAATTGCTTTAAGGCTTTTAGGGTCCAATTGTTATGAAATTTGAACCTTGGGTCCAAAATATAATTAAGTTATGGTTAAGTTAGTATTTCCAGGTACATGGGCTGCATAAGTCCTGGAAATTTCATTTGGGTCCTCAAGTTTAGTATTTTACACATTAGTCCCTCAATTTTAGTAAAATTGTTTTCCAAGCCCTAACCACTTGGATTTTTGGAATATTTTTAAAATATGTAATTTCCAGTACCTTAAGAGTAAAAATTTCAAATTTTAAAGTTTAGGTCTGGTACAGTTTTAAAAATTGCAAAGTAGCCATTAAACTTTCAAAATTTTACAATCTAGTCCTTGGGTTTTTAAAGGTTGATTTTATTTATCTTAAAACTCTTAAAACTTTATTAAAATGTCCAAAAGTCATTTTTGAACCTGAGTACAGTCCCAAATTTCGAAATTTGCAGAGGGGTCCTTTAACTTTTATTTGCTTGCAATTTAGTCCACCAACTTTCCATTTTTGCATTTTTAAGTCCAAAATTGAAATTTAATCAATTATGCTCGACTTTTCCAGGTTATAGGGCATCCAAAACATAGATTTTAAAGATCATACACATGCACGTCCAATACATACATGAATTCATCAATTAAAACAATAAAGTGTACATGCATGCACCTAAAATTCAATAAATAGCAATTTTGAGCAACTCTTGAGAATTTTCATGATTTGATATATAAAATTGACATGCAATACATAGATTATATATATCTCAAGGCTCATGATCAAATTTTCTACATGCATTTAATCAAAACACCTAAAAGTTGGAAAATATTTTTCCACCCACCTTAAAATTGGAAATTGTGAAATAAAAGGATAATTTCACAATTTTTGGATGAGGCTTCTTAGGTCAGCCCCTAATTCAAAAAAAATATCAAAATTTGGAGTTAGAAAAATTAGAGAAAAGTTAAGGAGAAAAAGAAGGAATTAAGGAAATGGGAGGGACTACACTTTACCTTGTGTGGTGGATGTTTGGAGACTAGTTGAAGCTTAAAAATTGGAAATTTTGGTTCAACTCCAAAATCTCCTAAGGTCAGCCCCTATTTCTCAAAAAATGAAAAAGGGTGTTAAAATTTGAAAAATAGAAAGAATAGGGTTAAGTGGGTCTAAAGACTAATTCTTACCTTGTAGTCTAATTTCCTCTACTATTTTCTTCTGCTTGGAGGTCCTTCTTCAAAATGTTGTCAAGCTCTAATCTTCAAGGTCTTCTAAATGTACCTCCAAACCAAATTCAAACTTAAGTTAAGAAGGTGGAAGAGATGAACAATGTGATATCCAAAATGGATTGAAGATAAAATTTCTTACCTTGGTATAGTTTGGTTCGATTTTTGTGAAGAATAGGGAGGAAAAATCTTGAAAATTTTCTAAGTATAGAAGAAAGAAAGTGAAAGGAAGAATAGAGAGAGAAGTTGGGAGTTTTTAGAGAGAAAGAGGACGATTTTTGTTATAGAATAAAATGTGTTGGATGAAATGAGATGAATTTTTTTTTTTTTTTTTTTGTGTAATAGGCCATATGGCCGTCATTCACACCAAGGAGAGAGGGAGAGAAAATTTTGTTCAATTGGTCTTGCAATTTGCCTCATGCATGGGAGACAATTTGCAAGTCAATATTATGGGCTTGAATGGTGTTGGGGAATATTGAGAAGAATGTTGGTAAGGTGGGAATAAGTTGGGAAAAATAGTAATAAAGAATTGGTGTATAAGATGATGTGTATAATGTTTGAATTAATGATATAATTATACACAAGATGACTAATATATGGTGTAGGTGTACAAGAGTTGGATGATATTTTTACTCCAAAAATACCATGTCGGCCATTCACTTTGCTTGGTATTATGGTAATTCCATATATATTTTTTTGTCCCAAATTTGATGATAATAGATGAAATATATCAATCTCCAAAATATTTAGTGATTTCTTGATCACTTGTAAGTCTCATGATCACTTAATCTAAATCAAAATCTTAATTCTATAAGGTAAAAGTCTCTAAAATAAATAGTCTCTTAAAATTCTAAGAGTGACCAATAAATACAAAAGTAGTAATAATGATCAATCAAGTGATCATAAATGAGGAATAGAATTAATAAAGATCATGATCACAAGTAATTAAATAAAATAAAATAAAATATAAAATGTATATATTATTAATAATTACCCGTCAAAATGACGCGGTAAAATAGTCGATCAAAAGTATAAATGACAATAAGGATCAATTAATAGCTCGGAAAAATCGGGGCTTCACATGCATAATCTTATCACAAATATACTATTCACTTTCTCTAATTTTCAAATCACAAATCACATCCAATACTATCCGTATATATATTTAAAAAAAAAAGTCACCGGAAATAGTAAGTTGAAATCCCCTCCCCATCGTAGTTATTATAAAAAGTAATAACAATATATATGAAATAAAAAAGTAATAAATATTTGGTATTTCATTATTTTTGGTAGTCAACTTTATTTAAATAATTACTTTTAAAATGATATAAAAAGTAAAATTATGTAAAATCGATTTTCTAAATCTAGTGTGTACGCATGACATTATTGTGTCCTGGTTTTTCTTTTTTTAAAATAAATTAATAATTTTTTTGTTTTTAATCCATTTTGACGTATAATATATAAAATTAACCATTTTTTTACGATTTCCGATTTTACGCTCATATCGCATATATAAAATAAAATAAAAGGCATAATAAATAAAAATATAATAAATATTTAATTTGGGCTTATTGAACATCAATTCATATGTTCATGTATTTTATATATTTATGATATATGTGTAGTTGTTGTTTGGGCTTAACCCATTTCTTATATAATTATATACAATTATATTTAAATCGATTAAATTCAACTAAATAGTAATTATTTTAATGTGGTAATTGGTCATTTCTGTTTTGTGAAAATGAAAAATTGCAATGTGTTTTCAAAAACATGTTCTTTTGCCATTTTAATTGATTTGACGGTCATACCATTCATGTATTCTTTTGGTGAAGACTTGGCTATTTTTTGAAAAATTGATATGATCTCAATCCGGCATCGAGTTACATAACTTGGCATCGGGTTCGTCTCTCTGCAGATCGGTAACATAACTCGACGAGTCATGTAACTTGGTACCGAGTCATGTAACTTGGTACCGATCCAGCTTATGTATCGTCCCCATAAATGAAAAAATGGTAAAGTGGATATTTGAATTCAAAAATCGCTAAAAATATTTTTGCTACAGAGAAAAGGCCAAAAATCCGGACTCTAATTGAAGAAAATATCTCAAAATATGTATCCAAAATTTATATATCACATATATTCATATATATATATATATATATTAAGTAAGAATAAAATTAAGATTCATTTAATATGACATTATATTCATAATAGTATTTTATATATAAAGAATTATTTTTTATATATCACGCATTTTTAATGTTAATAGAAATTATTTTGATATTTATCAAAGTATTTTGATATTCAAGTTTAAGTTGTACGATTTGGAATTAGATATTAATTTGTCTGTTTGTTAATTTTTTAATATATGTGTATATATAAAAATAAAATAGTATTTTTTTTGAAATGTTTCATTTTCTGTTGAAAATGTGTTGCTAAATATAAAACATTGTTTTTGTTTAATTTCTTTAATAATTTGACAATTGTTCAGCTTTTCTAAACCTCAATGAATATTGAAATTTGAAATTATTTTATTATTGATTGTAAATACAATTTATAAAATATTCAACATCAAAATGATAATAAAAATCAACATTCAAAGCTTAATATTTCAGATTTAAAGATATTTTTTTATAGTTTATCTTAATTTATTTTTTATTGCTTAATCGTATGATTTATAATCAAATTAATTATATGTAAGTATTAATTATTTTTGTAAATTTAAAACTTAAAGCAATCACCATTTTTTTTTAAAACATAGATAAAATAAATCCATAATTTGTATAATAAAGAACAAGAACAAGTAAAATTGTAAAGATTATTGGTTTAACTTTTAGAATTAATAAAATAAAAAATTATAAACATAATTAATATTAATTATAATAGATGAACACAATATAAATATTCGAGGAATGGAGATGGGAACGAGAATCCTCATTTTTTAAATCCTGGGATGGGAAGGGGATAGGGATATAAATATTGTATGTGTCTCATCCCCGCTCTCATCCTCGAATTATCCGTGGATTTTCCGTCCCATCGTATTCATTTACCGATGGGGATGGTTCCCATGGAGATGTTGTTATCCCTAAATGCAGTAATATAATTCATATATCTATTAGAAAAATGTACATGTAAAAAAGATAAAAATGAGGTCTTACAGATATACACCCGTGTATCGCACGGGTAAAAACTAGTTTTATTAATTTCACACAACCTATCATCATTACATTTTCTTTATAAAGCCAATCATACTCCCAAAAATATTCACAAGTTTTTTCAATAATAACTTTACACCACTATTTACTTAAAAATAAAAAAAGACGGCATACTTTATAAAGAAATTAGGATATTTACAAAAACCTCCATGAGGTTCGAACTATTTACAAAAAAAAAAAAAAAAACTTAAATTTTCGAAAATTACAAAACAACCCTTAAGATTTGATTTCATCTTTACATTTCTCCTTTCGTAAGCAAAAATATTTCAAAAAGACCCCGATTTCTAGAAATATTACAATTACGCTTTAAATTTAAGACATAATTAAATATGGGGGACTTCGTAAAATATGCTCTCTCCTCCAAACCCTATGCCCCGTCCATCATGTCTTCTTCTCGAGATTCCGCCAATTTTTCCCGCTGATCGCGATTGATGATGCCCCTTCTACGTTATGTCCTCTCGCTTTGCCATGCAACCCTATGGTTTTTTCTAAAATTTGTTCTCAAGATATCTCTGCTTTCACATATTGCTTCTACCCATAGGCTGAGGTTTCCCACAAGCTCCTACATGCCAAGCAATCCCCTCCAAAGATGTCGCATGCCCAAGCCCAATGGTCCTCCTCGGGACGGATCCAAAATTTTTTACTATAAGGGCACAATATAAATAATGTTATAATTTACATAAAAAAAATTATTAATGGAGACACACTTTATTTTTGTTAACCTAATTAGTTTATAGTTCTAAAACTTTATATGATACTAATAATGTTATATACCGTTTTTTTTTCAATTTATAATGTCACAATGTTGCAATGTTATAAATATTAATGTTATAATGTTATTAATGTTATAATGTTATTAATGCATTTATAAATTATAATTTTAGAATAATGTTATATAAATAATAAATAATTAAAATACCCATGGGAAAGACGTGCCCATAGTAGGATACATAAATCCATCTATGCCCCTCCAAAGTTGTCGCACGCCCACTCCCACGATGTCGCACCCTCCAAATATATTTCTCCGAAGGCCAAGCATAGAATTTTATTGGGCACACAACCGCACGCCCACTCCCACGATGTCGCACTCTCCAATTTGACTATGTTTGTTTCACATCCGCTACCACTCATTTCTCTCAATCACTGCCTCAATCACCAACCAAACATACATTACGTTTTCCGATGCATTTTTCTACTAATACACGATTTCCCAATACAATACATCAAACCTCCCTTTCAATCAATCACTTTCACTACTAAACAAATATTGTTGTTTCATTTATTATAAGTTAATTGTCAATAAAAGTTTTTCTTTTTATAAGAAACAAATTGTACACGTGTTTGGGATGTGCCTCATTGGTTAATAATTATTATTGTTATTGTACAAACTATTGGTTGTATCACACTTTCGCCTTTGATTGATCGCAGATGGCCTTATCATTTGTAACAATTTATTATGAACTAGTCTCCTGGTCGAGACCATTTAACGGATCTAGATCCATTAGACTTATCTAAATATTCTACCCATCTTGTGACTGACTTAGATCAAAAAAATTAATAAAAAGAGTCCGCGACAAACACTATAAAAAAAAAAAATCCCGTCATTCTCCTTTTTTTTTTTGTTTGAACCGCATTTGACATGTTGTCCTAATGTAAAGCTAAACACTATAAATTCCCAAAAATTAAAACCATCACATCTTCGATTTTGTCTAGAATATTTATATTACAAAAATGAAAGACTATAATTTGAGCAAAGAAAAGGTGAAAGCGAGCGAGGTGAAGTTAAGGGCAAGAGCTGGAAGAATCAGTAGGTTGTTTCTAGTTTTACATTTAAGTTTAGACTCTGTGGATGTTTATTGTGGCTAGGCACCATCAGCATTACGCCGGCGCCATGTCGGCGGGGTAGCGTTGGTTCTACAACGGAGGGTTGGGCTAACAAAGTTGAGATTGGAGACGAGGCGTTGATGGTTTGGAGAAAACTCGGTCGATTGGTGTCCGATGATTTCAGTGTGTCCCTCTCATAATGATCATTTGGGATTGATGTGCAAAATGCTTTGTGGAAATTACTAATACTTTTTCGAGAAACTACTAATATTTTAGAGGACAACTAATACATTTTCGGAGAAAAATAATTATATTCAAGGAAACTACTAAAATACTCTCCAGGGGAACTACTAATACTTTTTCGAGGAACTACTAATACTTTTTCGAGGACTCGCTAATACATTCGGGAGTATATTAATGAGAAATACTAAAATACTCTTCAGAAACTACTAATACATTTCGTAAGAATCGCTAATACTTTTTAAGGACACTAATACTTTTCGTATGACATTAATACATTTCGGAGAAAAATTCAAATATATTCAGGGAAACTACTAAAATACTTCCAGGAACTACTAATACTTTTTATAAGTACTAATACTTTTTAGAGGTATCGCTATATATATTTTGGAGTATATTTAGAGAAATACTAAAATAGCCGGGGAACTACTAATACATTTCATGTTAACCTTAATACTTTTCGTATGAGGCCACGGTTAATACTTTTCGTATGATACTAAAACAACACCGCTTAATATTACGAAATACTATCGTCCGCGTCAAACTGTTTAACAAAGACCCGCAATATTAGACGGCCTGGACAGAATTTTTGTGATTTATTATTTCTACTTCTTTGATTACTATCCAATTTTAACTCCACTATATATACTTTAAAAGAAAATCACATTAAAATTAGAAGTTGAAAGAAAGCTAGTGGTATTATATTCTTAGGCTAAATTGTATTTTTGGTATATTAATTTAGTAGCTTGTACTTTCTTCCACTAATTTTGTTCAGATTTAGGACACTAATTTATAGTTTTTTGCACATTGAGTACACTTGTTGTGGGGAAATTGAAAATTTCACTTAAATTTTTCCCAATTTCGATTTCCGACAACAAGTGTACTCAATGTACAAAATAATAAATTAGTGTCCAATTTGCTGCATCTTTAATTGCCGACGAAAGTCAAGAATCTGGCTTAATAAATATACAAAAAAGCAATTTATCCATCAATAAATTTCTTTGAGGACTGTACTAAACAACAAAAACAAATCCACGTCATTTTCACTTAATGAAGTAATCAGTTGTAGGTTCTGATTAATGAATGACATTCATTTTCAATATAAAAAAGATAATATATATATATGTTTTATATATTACAAATTACGTATAGTAGTTGAGGATCAGTTATAGCACAAGTAGTTTAATGTCCGATTTCTAGATTTCCATATGTGTTTGATCCCACCAAAATCACCGTATGAAGATTACTCATTTCTTTGAGGACTACTAAACAACAAAAAACAAATCCACGTCGAGTAGTTATCTTATGGGATCATATTTCCAAAAATGACGTCAAAAGTCTGAGCTACGAGACCTTTTTTTTTTGGAAGAAAGGAGATTGGTTTTTTTGCCAAAAACTTCCCAAAAACCACAAACCATTCCATTTTACTATTCAAGCCGTCCATTTTGACCGATTTGACCTGCCAAAATTGGAAAGAAAATTTGGGTGTGAAATGGTTGGCAAGAAAAATTGTAAAATTTCCCTCAAATTTCCCTTTTTTCCCAATATTAAAAATATTTTTTGAAATTTTTAAAAAATAAATTATTTACTCATTCTCATTTTCTAATTATCAATCAACATCAAATATTTATTTACTGAAAAAATATCACTATTAACTATCATTATTACAAAATCATATCACAAATGCATGCACTACTCACTCTAACATATTTTTCAATTCACAAATCACATCAAATACTATTTTACTAATTACACATCAACTATCATCATTATTTTTTTATTATAAATTCAATCACACTCCCAAAAAAAATCACTAAGTTTTTTCAATAATAACTTTACACCAATATATACTTAAAAAATAAAAATAGACAGCATACCTTATAAAGAAATTAGAGACATTTACAAAAACGTCCGTGAAGTTTGGCTGTTTAAAAAAATCAGAAGTTTTTCAAAATTGCAAAACAATCCTAAGATTTGATTTCATCTTACATGTCCTCCTTCTTAAGTAAAAAATATTTCCAAAACAAATCTCAATTTCTAGAAATATTATAGTTACGCCCTTAAGTTTAAGACATAATTAAATATGGGGACTTTAGAAAATATGCTCTCTCCTCCAAACCCTAAGGCCCCGTCCATCATGTCTTCTTCTGATTTTTTTGTAATTGGCTCAAACCTCAAGGGTCTTTGTAATTATCCCAAGTTAAGATACATGTCATTGTACTTATTATGTGATAATTAGAATGTCCTTTGTCTTTTCCTTTTTCTTTTTTTTTCTTTTTCTCTTTTTTCTTTTTTCTGGAGGCTTCTTTTCTTGAGTTGAACAGCGAAGTAAAAGGTGTCTAGGTGTGGGAAATCATTCATAATCAAATACTCCCTCCTATTCAAAATAAATATTTTTTTAGGAAAAAACACACATATTAAGTATTGTGATAAAATACAAATTATACCTTTAATTAATTATAAATTCTATTTTGGAACAAACAAATTTATGCATTAGTATTAGTTGGAAAACGATACATATAAGAGTAATTTGGGAAACTTTTTTCTCACCAAATTTGAAAATATAAATGTGAAACGGATATTCTTTTTTGAAGAACTTCTCATGTGCCAAAAAGACCGTGAATAGGAGGGAGTATAATCTAAATACCCTTTGTTCAAGATTAGAGCCAGATATCCCAAGAGGATCTTATAAAACTTAAGACATTTGAAAATAGCAAAGATGATAGGATTAGATTGTGGGCGGACTAATTCTTTAAAGATGATAGTATTAGATTCTGAATTTTATTTTTTGGAATTTTAATTTCAATGTAATTTCGAGATCATTGGAAAATTTCTTCTATATAACGCATTTGAAAAATAACAAAAACCCAAAGGTTTTAAACTGTATTAAATTTTAGGAGGATTTTTGCAATTTTACAACTTCTCTAGGTCTTCTTTATAATTACCCCAAACCTACGGGTAGTTTTTTGTAATTATCCCTAAAAACTTGTTTCCTAGCGACCACCAATTCTTCCAGCTATAAATACTGGAGCATTGAAGAGTCCATAAGTGCATTCTCACTATTACTAATCCAAACAAATTCGCACATTAAATTCTAGTACTAGGTAAGTTTAATCGCTACGGTTTCTTTATTTAAGCTATCACAGTTCAATTGCTCTTGACCAAATACATAATCTAACACGCTTTAAGTTCAATTTTCTCGGCGGATCATGGAGGCAAGGAGATCGGGAAACTATGAAGCAAGCATATGGGATGACGACACGCAATCCCCGACCACACCATACATGGTACTAGTTCTTGCTTTATGATAAATCCACCTACGGGTGCTACGACCAACCCATTCCCATGGGTAATGCAAGGCCATGGTTATAGAATCGCCTGGCCCGATTCCTCAAAAATAAGGAATTGAATCGGAACCATTGCCTCACGGCCAATGGGATCCGTTAGCCCAAAATCGAACAGTGGTTCCTCCACGGTCCCGTTTCGGTTTCACTACTACAAAACAACCTTTTACATCGGGTTGGGGCACATTCTACATCGGTTTTCGAACCGATGTAGAATCCAGCGTAGTGGAATAAGGGCCTTTTTACATCGGTCACTGAACCGATGTAGAAATTTTTACTACATCGGTTACAAAATCGACCGATGTAAAAAATGGACCCTTTACATCAATTATTAAACACAACCGATGTAAAAATTGAACCATTTACATCGGTTGTCTTCGGTTCCTAAGACAACCGATGTAAATGGCCAATATTTTACATCGGTTTATTTACACAACCGATGTAATATCTTCCTTTTTTGACAAAAATACCCGCGTCGAAGACGAAACCCAACCAACAATTTCATACAAAGAAAATAAAACCTAAAATTTCATCACCGCACGTATCCAACCAAACAAATCACATATCCCACCATACATATTCAACAATGTACATAAGTAAAACTAATACAATGAAACAATTAATTGTGTTGTAAAAACTAATACAATGAAACAACTAATTATCAAGATAACTAAAGATATACATATATATTGGCGGGAGTTGTTGGTGTTTATTCCCAAACAATCTAGACCTCCAGGTGGCTTTGTTTTTTCAAAGATCCACAATCGCACTAAAGCATTCCTCGAGCACTCCTACTATAATTCAAATTTTCTTTGGCCCAACCTGGCTTATACATAATACGATTTTCAAGTGCTTTTCCCTCGTGATATTGCCCAAGTACCTACAAGATTTAGAAAACCCATAAAATCAACTTATATTCCTTACGATGTATATATATATATATATATGTGTGTGTGTGTGTGTGTGTATGTATATATTTATAAAGTATCATGAATACACTAATAGTGATTCACGAACATGACCAAGATCAATAGAATAAAACCATAGCAAGAGACCAAGTGTCCGACTAGTGATACCCGCAGTAGCGCAAAGCTAAATTAAAGTGAAAATAATGGAGCATACAGACAAAGATAAATTGTTGCAATCTATAAACCTTATAAACCTATTTCGGATGAGATCTTCTATTGCATTTTAATTAGCTAATTTTTTGAATTTTATAAAAAAATGATATATGAGTTCTAGTTAAGAAAAGGAAAAGGAAAAAAGGAAAAAAGAAAAGGACTTGAACTTAATATTCATAATAATATTAAGTTTTGGAATTAATATTTTTAGTAATATTAAATTTTGAATTTGTTAGGTATCTACCTCACTGTCAGAGTCCCGACACGTCATAGCCATTTTAATAATCCAACAAATTTAACTATTACGAATAATCCTACGGTAGTGGATTACTGATTACAAAATAATCTAAATAACAATAATACAACCAAACAGCCGAGTTTGCCTAAAATCGATCAAACCGGGCTGCCTTCTCCCGGCCCGAACCGCTGCCACAATAAGGCGAAAATAGAAATCAGTAAAAGCACTAAAAAATAGGACTAAACCGGAAATCAAAGTAAAGGAAGGATATCACCGTGTTTCAAGCACTAAGCTTGGTGGTCGAACGGACTTAGGCTCGGGTTGTGTGTATAAGACCCTTCACCGTCGACTACGAACCGGACGCACCCAAGGTTGGCCACAAACGAGACCCAATAGTCCAATGCCTTCCAAAACCCACATGTTTCCGACGAACCCACAAAGGGACAAATTGCCGAGCAAAACCGAATGGGAAAATGTAAACAGCTCTCGCAACTAAACCCTCGAAACCCAAGGCACTCACACACCGAATCGAACACCCACAAAGAAGTCGATCGAATCACCCACTGAAAAAAACCTCACCGTGAACTCACTTTGGTTCACCAAGAACCAAGAGCAGCGGCGTTTTTTTTACAGAGAGAAAGAGAACGTGACTTTTTTGAGAAGTAGAAAGAAGGGGCGTCTGTCTCATGTTCCTTGCCTTAGGTTTGAGAGCTTTTGTAACTAAAAATAGAGAATTGAATGGCCAAGATCAAGCAAAGAAATGGACGGCATTGGTGGGAAATTTGGGCTTGGTTGCAATTGGGCTTTGGTCAACATTTGGGCACAGGGGAGAAGTGAATTGAATTGGGCCAAAAACAACATTCTCCACTTGGCACAATTCCTGGTTCACACGACCTCGGACATACACACAAAATCATCATCGCTTTTTTTTTTTTCTTTATCTTTACTATACACACAAGACAAAAAAATCAAGATCACAAGAAGCCAAAGCAAACCATAAACACGGGACAACTTTAGCAAGCACACACGACAAGCCAAAGCAAAACGGACAGGTAAAATCACCATATTGCACACACATCACAATATCACCGAAATAACAAGCACACAAAGAAGTCATTTTAAAAACCAAAAGAATGTTAACTGTTCAATCACTCAGACAAAATTTAGAATTTTTAGACATGTCAAAAATTTACTAACAGGCAAGCATTTAGTTCCCATATCGCCAGGATTAAATTCGGAAGGTATTTTTTCAAGATTAATTAAGCCTTTAGCAACAATATCACGAATATAATGGAACCTAACATCAATATGCTTAGTTCTATCATGAAAATGATTTTTACACGCGATTGAATACCAAATTGATATCGGGTAAAATACAACAACATTACCATCAAGAAAACCAATTTCGTAAATCGCTCTTTAAGCCAAATTGCTTCTTTAAACGCTTGATTCTAAAGAATATACTCAGCATTCGGGCCAGTAGACAATGCAACAACATGTCAGAATTGCGATTTCCAACTAACACATGAACCACACAAAGTGAACACATAAGATGTTGATTTTCTCGTTATCCCTATCATTCGCATAATTAGAATCCACATAACCTTTCAATTTAACCCCATCTTTGCACTTAGCAAATTTCAAACTATAATTCAAAGAATGTTTCAAATATCGCAAAGCCATTTAAAAAGCATTCCAATGTATAATTCCGGATTAGACATGTATCTACTCAAGCAACTCACGAGAATGCCGGGAGTTTATATCGGGTCTAGTGCTAACCATAAGATACATAAGAACCTATAGCATTGGAATATGGCACATTCTTCATAGAATTAACATCATGGTCTGTTTTAGGGCATTGTTCTTTACTCAAAAGAAAATGACTACCAAAGGAACATTCACACGGGTTTAGAATCCAACATAGAAAATTTACTCAAAATCTTTTCAACATAAGAAACTGATTTAGAAAAATCACGAGTTTTTCTATCTCTAAAAATGTTCATTCCTAAAATCCTTTGAAGATCTCCCAAGTATTTCATGTCAAACTTAGACTTAGATGCTTTTTAACATGCTCAACAGCTTTAACACAAGGACTAATTAAAAGATGTCATCAACATAAATCAACAAGAAAACAGAGTTTTAAAGATCTTCTTTAAAATACAAACAATGATCATAAGAACTTCGCTTAAATTTCAAAGACAAGATGCAATCATCAAATTTCTTGTTCCAACATCTAGAGATGTTTTAAGCCATACAAGGATTTTTTAAGTAAACAAACAAAATCGTGGATTCTTTTTATCAACAAAACCAATAGCCGCCGCGATATAGATTTTTTTCATCCAAATCACCATGCAAAAACACAGTTTGACATCCATTTGTTTTAATTCCCAATTAAATCGGGCACATAATGCAAGCATAATTCGACAAAGTAGTAAACTTCACAACAGAGCAAAGATTTCGTATAATCTATCCCCTCTTTTGAGTAAATCCCTTAGCCACTAACCTAGCTTTAAATCTAATGATTCACATTCATTCTTCACCTTAAAAAAGCCATTTACAAATTCACCACAACAAGGAACAATTAGTGGGTTTAGGCACAAGAATCCAAGTATTGTTAACATGCAAAGAATTCATTTCCTCATTCATAAAGATTTAACCACTCACCGTAATTTTTAGATTTTAAAAGCTTCTTCATACAATTTAGGCTCTAATTATCAATCGAATCAAACACACTAAAAACAAATGAAGTCATATGAAAATCATCAAACCTAGTTGTGTCGCCTAATGTTTCGTCTTGCCCTATCTCTAACAAGTTGATAATCATGCAGATTTTCATTTTCCGTTCATTTTCATCAATGATTTCATCATGCAAAGCATAATCATCATGATTTTCGTGCAAAACAGTTCAAAATCATGCAAATGGTTCATTTTCGGCATAACTTGAGGTTCAATTTCAAGCATATTTTCATGATTTTCATGCACAACAAAGATCACGAAAACTATCCACACTAGGAACATGCTCCACCTTATTAGGTGTATCATTTTCGAATCGACATGTGCAAAGATAAGCAAGGCATTTGATTCATTAAAAGTCACATCCCTACTAATTAAAACTTTAAAACCAGGTTGAGATTTTAACCACAACCTATAACCTTTAACACCTTCGGGATAACCAAGAAAAACACATTTCACGTTCCAGGTTCAAGTTTATCAAGTTTTTGATGTGCAAACGCTGAACATCCAAACACTTTCAAGTTAGAAAATCGATTTCTTTACCCGTAAAACACAAATTCGTATTTTACCACTTAAAGGCTGAAGGAGATCGATTAATCACATAGGCAAAGATTAAAATAGCCTTCACCCCAAAACGCGTTTTGAAAGTCCAACAAGCAAGCATACTTCTCACCCTTTCAAGTAAAGTTATATTCATACGCCCGCTACACCGTTTTTTGCGGTGTATACGGACTGTTTTATGCCGTTTTATACCGTAATCAACACACAAGTTATCAAATAGCCGATTACAAAATTCAAGTCCATTATCGGTTCTTAGGATTTTAATTTTCTTTCCTGTTTGATTTTCAATTAAAGTTTTCCCGTTTAAACACATCAAACACATCGATTTGTTTTTCAACAAAAACACCCAAACTTTTCTTGAAAATCATCAATAGAAAGAAAATACCTAGAAGCACCATTCGTAGTAACACTCGCAGACCCCACACATCGGCATGCAAATACTCAAGAATTTTTAACATGTAGATTTATTCGGAGAAGATAAACAGAAATTTAACTTTAGAATGTTTCACAAGAACACAAGAATCACAAAATGGCATGCAAGACAATTTATCTTTTCCAAAATAACCATTTTTCTCGCAAAATTTCAAGACCTTTAACACTCATATGACCCAAACGTTTATGCCATAAATCGCTTTTGTCATTTTTGAGCCACACACAAAGATTCATGACTTTTGCAGGGCTAGATTCAAGTTCAAGAAGAAAACATACAAATTTCTCCTTTTCACAAACCTTTGAAAATTACCAAGTTACCCTTAAAATTTTCATTAAGCCTTTTCCCCATTTTCCTCTAAACCATCATCCTCAAGAAGCATACGAAATCGATTGCTACATAAATCGGCACACGCCTCACATTTTTCAAAGTCAAAACATAGCTTAATCAAATTTTAAACAGACATCACCAATTCCAACAATATTACACTTTGTTTTTGATTAGCCAATGACACGTAACCATGCAACACTTCTTTATAATTAGAAAATAGCCTTTTAAATGGTGTCATATGAAAAGTGCAACCCGAATCAACAAGCCATTGGATTTCACACACTTAATTTGAATGCACAGAATTCACATCAAGACAATTTTCATAAACCATAAAGACATCGTGCACATTTTCACAGAGAAGCCATATTAGCATGCTCATTTTGTTTAAAATTTGATTTCTCTTTTTATTAGGGCATTCCTAATATAATGACCACTTTGACCACATTCATAAAGCACTTCCGATTATTAGGCCTAAACTTAGACCTGAAACTTACTCTTTTCCTTTTTCTTAGCAAATTTAAGTTGTTATTATTCTGGGTTTTATTAAACTGTTTTGAGAACGTCCTCTCACATGCATAACCTCACCGAGAATTTTGCCTAGAACTTCTATTAACTTTTAAATCCAATTCTTTCGCTTTTAAGACCATTCACAACAAAGGTCAAGTGTGATCGTGTCCCTACCATACTTAATAGCAGATTTAACATCACTATAAGACTCAGAATAGCATTCAAAAGCACAATCGGAGTATAGTCATCAATATTCTTATCACTCCGTCAACTTAATATCTTGAATTAATTTGGTAAACACATCCAAATTTTCATCAATCTCTTTGTTTAAGTCAAGTTTAAATCTCAAAATTTTTCAAGCAAAAACAACTTACTAGGCAAAGAAGTTTCCGTATACAATTCTTCTAATTTTTCCCACAAAGCTTTTGCGAAGCAAGTTTACCAACTTTTCTAAGCACCGGAGTCGAAAGGTTCAAAATAATAGAAGAATAAGCATACTCATCAATTTCAACTTTCTTTTCAAAGAAAAGATCTTTTTCACCATAAACACCACTAACAAAATTTTATAAACCTTTTCTTTGGATTAAAATCCCTTTCATTTTTGTTGCCAAATAGAAAAATCGTTTTTTCCATTAAACGGTTCAAGATTATAACTAGGCACAGACCATTTTCGCAAAAACACAATGTTTTTCTTTAAAAACACAAGGCACACAAAGCAAGTTATAATCACAGTGGAACAAGTTAAACAAACACACAGTAAAATTGAGAATACAAAGCAGGCGCAAATAAAGCCACAAAATAGAAACCCTCGCACCACAGATTCCACTACACTCGCGGTGTAGGGTCAAGCGGCTTTTTCGCCTCGGAGTTCCTTTAATACTAAATAAAAAACCAAAAAAGACGATCAACCAAGTAAGAGCGAGATATGGGGATCACTGTAATCCCAAAGAAATAAAGACTCAAGAATAAACCGGCAAGCGGGCAAGTGGTATTTACACTACGGCGATAATTCCGGCAAAGCGCTACACTACTAAAAGCAAGAAATGGGAGATTAAGCCTCTTTACTGTGAGCGAAACCCCACGGTAAGGGTTTCGATCGCCACAGGGGAAAGCTCGATACCACCGTTAGGGTATCTACCCCATGCCGAGCCCGTACGTCATAGCCATTTTAATAATCCAACAAATTTAACTATTACGAATAATCCTACGGGGTAGGGATTACAGACATTACAAAATAATCTAAATAACAATAATACAACCAAACAGTTCGAGTTTTAAACCGACTGAAACGGGCTGCCTTCTCCGGCCCGAACCGCTGCCACAATAAGCGCTTAAAATAGAAATCAAGTAAAAGCACTAAAAATAGGACTAAAACTGAAATCAAAGTAAAGGAAGGATATCACCGTGTTTCAAGCACGAAGCTTGGTGGTCGAATCCGGGACTTAGGCTCGAGGTTGTGTGTATAAGACCCTTCCAAACCCACACGTTTCCTCGGACGAACCCACAAAGGACAGCTGCCGGAGCAAAACCGAATGGGAAAAAAAAACAGCCTCAGAACTAAACCTCTCAAAAACCCAGCGCACTCACACACCGAATCGAACACCCACAAAGAAGTCGATCGGAATCACCCACTGAAAAACCTCACCATGAACTCACACTGGTTCACCAAGAACCGAAGAGCAGCGGCGTTTTTTTACAGAGAGAAAGAGAGCAGCCAGCTTTTTGAGAAGTAGAAGAAGGGGGCGTCTGTCTCATGTTCCTTGCCTTAGGGTTTGAGAGCTTTTGTAACTAAAAATAGAGAATTGAATGGCCAAGATCAAGCAAAGAAATGGACGGCAGATTGGTGGGAAATTTGGGCTTGGTTGCAATTGGGCTTTGGTCAACATTTGGGCCTGGGAGAAGTGAATTGGAATTGGGCCAAAAAACAACATAATTTAATATTAATAATAATATTAAGCTGCTACGTATCCTCATAGCGATAGAGAAATTAAAATCCACATAGTCGCTTACCATCAATTACTCTTATTTCCTCCGCATGTTCAGGTTGCAGTTGTCTCTGTGTAAAAAAATGGTCAGTTTTATTTATAATGGAAATAGACACTTCTACTCCAACGTAGGAGCTATGTTACTATCTGACAAAATGTTTTATTCATGGAAATTATTGCAGGCAAAAAGTATGTAGAACAAGCTGAGAAGCTTAAAAGGCAGGTGAAAATAATCATAGACAAAACGGAAGATCAGTTGGACCAACTTGAACTTATCGATAATTTGCAAAAAGCTTGATATATCAAACCATTTCGAAGATGGAATACGAAAAATACTGGAGACCATTTATTATCAGACAGTCAAATATGAGGATAAACATATGGAAACGGACTTGCATGTTACAGCTCTCCAATTTAGACTGCTCAGACAACATGGTTACCATGTCCCTCAAGGTGCCTAATCTGCTATAATCCTTAAACTAATGCATACTAGGGTTGCCTAATCTGCTATAATCCTCAAATATTCTAGGTCTATTGTAATCGTGACAGAAAATAGTGTCACTAAATTCATGTTAATGACGCACTAAATAAAGCGTCACGTTTTAAAATTTACCTACGCATAGATCTTGTGTCACGAATATTTTCGTGACATCAAATTTAACAACGCAACTTCGTGACGCTTTCACTGGCGTAGGTAAAATACTTCGTGGCGCTAATAAGCGACTCTAAACGGAAAACAAAAGCGTCACTAAACGCCTTTTTTTTGTAGTGTTTGTATAAATCACGGTATGCAAAAAAGTCACGTAATTTTCATAACACTCTCGATTTCAGTCCTTTCGTAGCTGGAGCCTGAAAATGGAAAATTTGTCGGAAAAAAATCATGTATCCACATTTCCGCTCAAACACTCTAGTATTGAAAAATTTTGCTCATGTAGACATTGTACAAGTGAGTCAATATGTAAATTGGGACAAAAACGAAGAATTTCTAATTTCAGGCGACCAAATGACTAAAATCGAGATTTATTTTAAATTTATAGTATTTTTGGTAGACCATCAATTTGCCTCGCTCGGTTTACCCGGTTTTTTCAGTGTACTTTCGTGGGCTGGACTGGGGAACTAGGCTCCAAATATAGTGGTCCAACTGCTGCTTGGGCCGGCCCAATTTTTTATTTTGGCCCATCGGGCCGGCCCAGCACGTTTGACACCCCTAGTTTTTGGAAATCATGATTTCTGCATGCGCGCACGCTATAGTTACAAGACTGAAGTTGCGATTTAGCCTGGATAGTATTTATATAATTTAGTTTGTTTAACAAGTGTTCATTATTTTCCAGAGGTTTTCTGTAGTTTTATGGACGAGGCTGGAAATTTCAAGGCTAGCCTTTCTAGTGATGTCAAGGGAATTCTATCTTTATATGAACTTCATTTTTATCCATGGAAGGTGAAAACATATTGATTTGGCCAAAGATTTCTCGACTCATCATCTTAGGGATAGGCTCCACCAAATTACAAACGATCCGAGTCTAGCGGAGCAAATCAGGCATGCTTTGGAGCTTCACTACACTGGAGAGTGCAGAAAATTGAAGCCAAATGGTTCATAAATGTGTACGAGACTAGATTCGACGCCAACCTTATTTTGCTCGAACTGGCAAAATTGGATTTCAACATGGTACAAGCCAAATATCAAGATGAAATTAAACACATGTCAAGGTAGATTTTATTTTGAAACATTTTTTGAAAAATTAAAGAAGTAGTGCTTCAATTTATTTTTTTAATGATTAATTACAGGTGGTATAAAAAAACTGGTCTTCCAGAAAAGTTGGGGTTTGCAAGGCACCGATTGGCAGAGTGTTTCTTGTGGGCTGTGGGATTTACTCCTGAGCATCATTTTGGGTATTCGAGGGAGATTTTAACTAAGATTGCTGTACTAATTACGATTATGGATGACATATACGACGTTTATGGTACGTTGGATGAACTCGAGGTGTTTACCGAGACAATCGAAAGGTCGGTTGAATAATAAACTTAATTTTACTTATCACTTGAAATATGACTAAATTGCAATTTTAGTCAAATAACAATAAGGGTAACACTAACAACAATAGTATGCAAAAATCATGACTTATGAAAATGTCTTATCATTTTCAAAAAATTCTCGATTTCAATCTTTCAATTAGCCAAAAATCATAACTAGAAGTTTGTCTTCTAGGCGATTGATCCAGAGTTCGATCCCACGTCGGTGTGTGCTTATCCCTCCCTTCTATCTCTCATGTATTAAAGAAAACATGCCAACTCACTCAATTTGGTCAAAAAATGTTGACACATGGATATTCTGGAGCAATTTTTTCAATTTTTGGCGATCAAATAAGTGATATTGACATTTTGCAAATCGTGATCTCTGCAAGGCTTCATTGCCAACCCTGTAGCTGCATGATTAAAATTGCTATTTAGCCTAGAAATTCTAAGTATTATTTTAATCAAATCAGTTATAAGAAGTATTTTCATTTGATTCACAAAAGAACCTACTCACTGTTACATCAGGTGGGACATTAATGGATTGGATCGCCTTCCAGAGTACATGAGGATATGTTTCTTAGCTCTCTTCAACTCCACTAATGAAATGGCTTATCATATTCTCAGGGACCAAGGTTTCAACATTATCTCCAACTTGAGTGAAATTGGTATACACATTTTGCTTTGTCGTTTCCTTTTCCTTTCTTTTTTCCCTTTTGGCACGGTTTCTTCATCAATTTGACAACTTTGGTATATATTACATTGTTTTCAGTGGGCAGAACTGAGCAGAGCTTACTATTTGAAGCAGGATGGTTTCATGATGATTTTCCAAGCACAAATGAGTACCTTAATACAGCTTGGGTTTCCATTCCCGGCCCAGTACTTCTTTCCATGCTTATTTTTCCATCACAAATCCCATAAACAAGAAGGAATTGCTAAGTTTGGAGCAATATCCTGGTATTATTCGTTGGCCGTCCATGGTTCTTCGCCTGGCAGATGACTTGGGAACTACATCTGTAAACAAATTACTCCTTAATCAAATTCGTCACAACAATTAGGAGAGTTGCTAAACGGTATTTCGACCATCGTGCTAAAGGGATCGGGCCGGCCCAACAAGCGATGAGGTCACTATTTTGAGCCACTAGCCAACCCATGAAAATACACTTACAAATAAGGTTGACCTGGTGTTCCCGAAGCCAAATAGGCCGATTCATCTTTTTAATTTAAAAATGAAAGTCAACCCCACCTTTTTTACCGGTTGGGCTCGTTTGACACCACTAACCACATAAATATATATGGGCGTAATTATGAAAAACCTCTGAGATTTGCAGTATATAAAAAAACCTAGAAACATTTCCAAATTACAAAATCTTGAAGTATGATTCCGTCTTTAAAATTTATCCATTCATATAAGCAAAACCACTTCAAACATCCTTACATTTACAGAAATATTACAATTCTTTCAATGGACCCTCTCAGAAAGATTGAAACTTTTCCTTAATTTTTATGTAAATGAGCTCAAACATGAAGGTTTTTTTTTTGTAAAAATATCCCTTTATATATATTCTAATATATATATATAGTCCTTTTTTTTTACAACCCAAAGTATCCTATCTACCTTAGTATGCGGATCCCCACACTTTTCTTGGGAGTATGGGACATCAGTCGTTTTCGGGGATGGTCACGATCTTCGCAAGGAGGAGGGGCAAACCCAACCCCACTCGCTCGCGTCGGGTTTAAACCGCGGCGGCCGAGTGAAAGCACGGCAACCAAGGCCGCTGAAACCAACCCTTAGGTTTACTATATATATAGTCATCAATAGCATTTCTCCGTTCTTTTATACAGGATGAGATGAAAGAAAGGGGATGTGCAAAATCAATTCAGTGCTACATGAATGAGACAGGGTGTTTCTGAAGAAAGATGCTCATGAGTACATAAAACAACTAATTGATGCGATATTGAAGAGAATGAACAAAGCTATATTAATAGAGAAGCCTTTCAAGGATTTTGGTAAAACTGCTATGAATCTTGCAAGAATTTCTCTATGCATATATCAGTATGGAGATGTTTTGGGGTTCCTCATCATGAAACTAAGAATAATTTGGTCTCACTCATCGTGCAGCCCATCTCTATGCCATGAACTTTTAATTTGAAGATATAGGTGGAATGCAGCAGATATGTATAAAATCATCCATTAATGTTAGTTTTGGCATTTTCGATTTCTGTCCTTATGTTGTTGCACTTAAATTTATCGTCCAGCTAATAAGAACGGCCAAAATCGGCTACAAGCATTTGAGGTCGTGAAATTTGTCGCTATTTGATGTTTTCAATGTTACAAATAGACATTTTTAAAGTGTTAATTAATAGGTCAAATTGACCACTTTCTGAAGTTAAAACAAAAACTAGCCATCTTTTGAAACAAATATTTTTTAGTCATTTTGATGAAGCAAATGACATTCAGACCCTTCTAGCATTTGGGTTTGATATTTGGCTTTTCTCTCTTTCTCTTCCACTTCTCTTTTTTTTCTATCTATCGCCTTGCTCTCTCCTTCAGATATTTTGAAACTTTCCGGTCAACATCCACGGTAGTCCTTCCCTACGAGCATTTCGAAAAAATGGTATTGTCTGGCCAAAAATATTTATTTTAAAGATATTACACTTTGCCAAATGTACGTATTCTCATAGGATTATTCACGAAACACTTTATAATAACATCGCATTCGATTTTATTGTATGGTGACCGAATATCAAGTTGTTTTTTATAAAAATTTAAAAAATAAAATAAAAATAAAATAAAAGAAAGAAAACTTCTTCGGGATGGATCCTCCTTCCAAGCCTTCAAGCTCTTATGCTTAAAGTCCGATGTCAAAGGTCTTGTGATGTTCTTCGTGTCCAGCCCTCATAGGAAGACCTTTGATCTTGTGTTCTTGTGAAATTTGGTGTGTTATATGGTGTATTGATGTTGTTAGATCTTGACCCTTGGGTTTTTTAACTTTTATAGATGTGGAGAGATCAATTGTTAGAGTTGGAGTGGAAAAAGGACACAAAAATCGAGACAATGCGGCACGGCCGTAGTATAGCCTCGCACGATCGCGTGTGGCTTCCATGCGATTTACCTCCACGCCCGTATGACTTCCACAACGTGGATTGTTTTCATCCACTGTTTCTTCCCAACTTCACACGGACATGTCATTTTCACACGGTCGTGTGGAACCAGGTCCGCCATGGCGTGTCTTGTCGCTTTCTTCGTCTTTTGATCTTATCTTCACCAAATCAATTCTATCCGGCCTTTCAATCGATATTTCTTCGATTAAGCTCTATTTCACCGTAAAAAGTTATAAGAATCTGAAATATCATGCCGCTAAGCGAAAACCAGAGTGAAACACCTTTAAATATACGTGAAAATGTATCAAATTTATATATCAAATAAGCCCACAAAGACGTATCAAAACCCTCAAACTTAAAGCATTGCTCGATCCTCGAAAGCAAATTTAAAAAATAAATATCATGGGGTACAAAAGAACGCACAAGAATACTACAAACATTTAATCTTATTTGCTTCGTATTCAAGTAAACCATGCAATTCATTATCAAAAGTCATCGTTAATAAGTTTGGCATAATTAATACTCTCACTTGCCAGTATCACGACTCATAAGTAGTAGTGTATCACTCAACTCTCAAAGTGTACGATAATTGTTGCGCTCAAAATCAATTCAATGAATATAGAACTACCATAAAGCCGGCAAATCTCACATCTTCCTTCCCTAACTTTGTGTGCACAATTTAAGAATCAAAAAGGACTTTTCGTTTTGGTTGTAATGTAGGCTCTTTAGTAAGGGTAGGGAAAATTTCTATTAAGTGACTTGACTTGAGCAGATAAATTTAAGCATACATGCTTGCTATTCCCACCAATTTCAACATAATCCATTTTTTTTCAAGATATATTTTCTTTTGTTCATCTCATACATATTTCTTCCTTTTTCATTCTTAGGCATTTTGGCACTTTTCTCTTTTTCTTTTAGCCTCACCTCTTTTCATAAACTTTTCGGAATTTTTTTCTTTTCTTTTGTTTTTCTCTCCACCTTTCGATTTTTCTCCTTTTTCAAAAGATTTTTCTTTTTCAAGGCTTTATTCCTTTCTTTCATTTATTCTAGAATCTTGCTCACCCTCTTTTGTTTGCCAACTCCTCTCTTTTTTCATAAACTTTCACCACTTCTCCTCCAAGCTTGTTTTATTTTCTATAAGATCGCAAATTTTAGGGATAAAATCATGTTGCAATTTTAAAGATCAATGTGGTAAAAATAAAAAAGTTTTGGCTCAAAAATTGGGTGATAGAAAATCGTGAGTTCAGTGAGTTTTAGGATAAGTAAGGCCTAAACAAAGATGGCCTTAAATTATTTTCAAAATTGCACTTACACATGGCTTCAATGAAGAATGCCAGGTATGCGAGTTCTGGAGTTCTATCGATCATGAATGACACCCAACCGAAAACAAATAAAATTGCGTAAGATAAAGCGGTTTAAGGCACAAAAGCTCACAGACTTATTTTTCGCAACATGCTCAAATACCCAATTTTCTTAACTAATGCCAAATAAATAAAAGACATCTCCTCGCCTATTCGTCGCATTATTCACAAAAATATGTCATCTCATAAATTAAAATGCTCATAGTAAAAACATATTAAGTCGGGACTAGTTTCAAAATCTCGATTAAAACCACTCACAAAAGCAATTAAACGTACTAAAAAAATAAAAATCAATTAAAATTCAAAAATTTAAAAACAAATCAAAAATTTATGCAAATTATTATGCTCTACACGCAATCCTATATTCAATGCAAAAATGCAATAGTACATGTTATCCTATATGCAATACAAAAATGCAATAATACAATCCCCAAACTTACAATATGCTTCGGTCCTTAATATATGAGAAAATTATCAAAAGCAAGAGTAATGCGTAAAGAGTACTTACCTAGAGCCCGGTGGAAGTCAAGCTCATCCGTCAAATTGAAACCGGATGGAAGCGGCACGGTCGAATCGGGTCGTGTGTGTCCATCATGACAATAGTCATGCTATCTGTCATTTTTACCCTGGGGTTTGTCGCGGCCGCATCTTGGGTTGCCTCCTGGCCCAGGTTTTACGCGTATTCATCCGGTCTTGATTTCTAACTTCATTCACGTTTGAACCATGTTAGTTGAGATCAACGAGCCACCCCATATTCCGTGCCATCATCCAGGCGAATGGCGTTGTCTTTGTAGTATCGCTTGAATTTGCCCTTTGGATGTTGGCCTCCTCTGGAGTAGTGATTTTGGGCTACTTGTGTTTTTTCTAAAGTTTAGTCTCGCATTCAAAAAAACGATGTTAAACAAACAATAAAAAAATATTTAAACAATAAATAAAAAATATTTACAATTCAAAAAGGAAAAAAAAATTGAAAATAAAATAAAAATATTTTACAAAAATAAAAAATAAAAAAAAATTATAAATAAAAATGAAATAAAAATATTTACAAGGAAAGCTTCAATTAAGATTAACTCTTTATTACTATATCTAAGTAGAATCTTTCCAATCCCTCTGACAACGGCCAAAAACTTGCTCATGAAAAATGTTTGTTTGGGTCTTGGGAACCGCAAGTTGTACAAAGGTAGTTTATAGAATAATGGCAAGCAAGGTCGTATTCCTCGGAAGTTGATTACGAAACACTTTTATAACAACATACAATTCGATTTTATTAGGCGTAGAACATCGAAGTTGTTTTTATAAAAATTGAAAATAATAAAAATAAATAAATCATGGACCCACAAGTATTTGCAACAACACTAAGCAACCTTAAAAATATAACCAACGTATTTTTTCAATATTAAACGGTTAAAGTTTCAATAACCGATTCATCGTTTCACCTAAGGGTTCAATTCCTAAAATAGTTTATTCCCACTGGGTGGCGCATAAATAGTAGATTAATAATTGAGGTCTCTGATTCATCACAACTATTATTAACTCCCAAAGATTTTTGAAATACTCCCACAAAGCAGTAGTTTCTAGATATATTACCATGTTTTTGTTTGAATTCGATTTTCTGCCTCGTCGAACTCACCTCCCGGATTATGGATTACTTAGTATGACATGCAAATTATTGACGGATAATCGTTAATTAAGAATAAGCACTAATTCATAAAATAGAACACATGAATCAATTAAGAAAATAATCAATCAAGATTTAACATGAATCCACGGTTTGACATGCCATAGGATCAAAGATTAAGCCAAACTAGGCATCGTTTAGCCACGACAATGAGATCTAAACTAAAAAGTTATAACCCCTTCTTGTCGGGATGGATCCTCCTTCTAGCCTTGAAGTCAGCGGCGCTCTCAGATGTGAAAAGGCCTTGTAGTGTTCTTCGAACCTAACCCTCCTCTCTGAAGATATTTGATCTTGTTTTCAGTGAAGTTTGGTGTGTTGTATGGTGCATTGATGTTGTTAGATTCATGTATCCCTTAGGTCCCTTTTATAGATGCTTGGAGATCACTTGTAGAGTTGGAGGGGAAAATGACACAAAAATCTTAGACAACGCGTCACACGGCCTGCCGTGTAGCCTCCTGCAACAGTGTGGCTTCCGTCGCGATTCACCTCACACGCCATGGTTTCCTACCCAGTCAGCCGTGCGGCTTGTTTCGTCCTGTTTCTTCCCAACTTCACATGGACATGTCATGTTTCACACGGGTATGTCACAGGTCGTGTGGTCCCACATGATCCGGTCGTGTGCGTGTTTTTGACCAGTTTCTTCGTATTTTTGATCATCTCTTCATTTTCGTCAATCTATCCGGGCCTTTCAACTGATATTTCTTCAATTACTCTTCAATTAATCGAAGTTACTTTACAAGAATACGCGAGATCATGCCATTTTAAGAAATCAAGTAAAACATACTAAATATACATGCAAGTGTATCAATTATATATCAAAATAAGCCCCCTAAATGCACATATATTTTACGTATCATTGTATTAGACTCTTTCAGTATGCCATTTATTTGATAAAACTTCGTATAGATATTAAAGTTTCTTTGTCAATCTGCTCATCAATTTCTATTCCCAGGCACTGAATCAACATTAATCATCGATTTGTATATTTGGATACCAAATTATAGTAACTAGATGCGAGAATTATGGTAACTTGATGCCAAATTATAGTAGCCAAGTTTTGCTTAACTTCGATGTCGAGTTATAGTAACTCGATGACAAATTACAAGCTTTCGATTCAAGTTACAATAGCTTTGATATTGAGTTATGCGATGAAAATTCGTCATCTTTCATCATTAACCCGAAAACTACCATTAACGATACAATAAAGTTTTTAACACCAACAATGTAACACAAAATATCTAAATTTAACTAATTCAACAAAAAACTATGAAAATTAATTAATTGAAGCTCGTAGATGTTTTGCCATTGCTTTAGTGAATCGGAGTCAAAGTCATTAATTGATTGATGCTCGTTCAATGGTAGTCGACTCTTTCTTTGAAGTTATCTTTGCCGAGTTAGAGAGGGATGTGTGTCTTAGTGCAACTAAATTGACTCAAGTTAAAATCGAGTTTTCACGAGTTAAACGACTAAAAACACGTGTTTCGAGGAAAAATGGCTAAAAATATTTTTGACATTAGAGGAAGTGCTTTAAAAAATATAAGGCATTCTTTTTAAAATAATAATTCAAATAAAATTTTATTTCCCATATAAAAATCTATAACAAACGAAACAAACACTAATGGGAAGTTGGAAGTAAATTTGTAAACAATACCAAATATTTAAACATTCTTTTCAAAATAAAAATATTTTTAGCCATATTTTTTAAACACGTGTTTTTTAGTCATTTTAACACATGAAATTCAAAATTACCCTTTAAGCCAATTTATGATCTTGGTCACACACACATCCCCATAACTCGACATTCAAAACTTGAGAATGAAATCATATTCCGACTTGCAAAAATGGATTCTTGACGACTATATCTCTCACTTCATTGATTCCTTTAATTTCATAATTCTTATTGATTTAGTTAGTTTTTACTTGTTTAGGTTATGATTTGTTAGATTTGTAGAATTTTTGGGTCTAGATTATTTAGGTTTGTTTGAAAAGCGATTATGCCGTTAATGGTGTTTGAGGTGAATGTTGATGACGCGAGGGTTTCAATTATGTAACTCAATATCCGGGATATAGTAAATGGATATCGAGTAATGTTCATGTAACTGGATATCTAATTACATAACTTGATATCCAATTATGATTACTCGATATCTGTTAGCCCCTAATAGGGTGTTTTAAAAAAAAAAAAATTCTTAGAACGGTCATTTGGTCAAAACCACCTGATAACTTGTATGACGGTATATAACTAGATATGGAGTAATCATAACCGCAATATCGAAGTTACCTAATGAGTTACATAAGCGCGGGATATGGTTTGAAATTGGTGACTCTCACTTATTATAACGGATTATCTTGTTTTTCTAACAAAACTTTACATTCACATAATATTTTCGTTTCAAATCCATTTTGCATGTATAATATATCAAATTAATCTTCTTTTTGAGATCGTAATTTAACACCAATATTCCCACATACAAAAATAAAAAAAAAATTAATTTTTTAAAAGATAAGTAAAGTAGAGAAAGAGAAGTGAGACCAACTCAACAACTCAAAGTATTATGCTAGAAGGGTATGAATTGTTAGATAAATGCTTTTATCAAGATTTTGATGATTTCGTTTAAATGTGTTTTTACACCAAAATAATATTTTTAAATATTGTCCAAATACTCCCAAATGATTTAAAATATTTTTACTAATTTTGGAGTATTTCTTGAAGTTTATTTTTGACAAAAATTGGACAACACTCATTTTGAGGCCAACCGATCGCCCTATAGGGCATCTCGTATCCGAAGATGTTTTTGAAATAGAAGCGAGAAGTTTGAAAAACTCAGGAGATCGACCGATCGAACAAAGTCAATTGGTACTTGAAAGAAACCATGAAATTAAAAGCAGAACATCCTGGACTTGAAAATTGAGGAGGGGACGGTCCAACATCCGAAATTCGACCTCTCCTCCATCCATCTGGCTGTGAGATCTTGCGATCTACTTTTTAACGTTCGGAATTTCTACATAGCGACCGGTCGCGCTGTGTTATTTTTGACAGCAGATTAATACCGTTGAACATCCATTACAACAAGATTTACTTTATCATTTTTGTGCAATATTTCTACATCTTGTGATCTTCTTTTTGTAGACAAAGAGAAGAAGGAGGAGCCCTATGTTTGTAAAGACTCTCCTATAAATTGAAGATGATTTTTGAAGACACAAGATATAACACACAAGCAAACAATACAACAAGAAATCTGCAAAATTTCCAAGCTTTCATATTTTACATTCTTGTTGTAATAGTCTAAGTTCTTGCACTTGCACAATCTTGAGGTCTAGGCTTTTTATTCTTGATTACCCTTGCACTCAAAAGTTTGTATACTTTATTGTTGAGTTGTAATCTTGAATTTTTCTATCATCAAAACAAGATATCTTTGTTAGTGTTCTTGTGGTAAGATCACACTTGGGTGATCTTTGGTGTTAAGAGTGTGGTACTTTTAAATAGGTGAAGGAAGATTGTGGTGTCTTGGAATGTGATCTTCAAAGGTGGTGGTGTAATAGTTGTGTAACTATTAATAAAGTTTTCTTTTCAATCCATCCGGGAGATCTTGGGTTGTGAGCCACGTAGTCTCTAGGTGAGGTGAAGCTCTATAAATCATTGTGTGTTGTTTATTTTCTGCATTTATATTCTTGCCATAATCTTCATATTCAAAAAAAAAAAAAAGGCAAAACTCGGAAGATCGGCATAATCTATTCACCCCCAGATTATTGTAGCCAATTGGACTAAAAGTGGTATCAGGCAAACTTGGCTAGGTCGTTTCCAAATTGCGGTAAAGAGGAAAGATCATGACTCTGACAAGCCCGTCTACTTATTGCTCCATAATGCCCATCGCTATTCATGCCAACAACTATGCATTTTGGAAGGAAGCCGGAGCAGTGCTTTCTACAAGGAAAATTCACGGGTTGACATATGGAATACGTCATTGAAGAGTTGATCAATCAACCAAGAAATTGGAGGATGGCACTTGGTTCATAAAACTTTCAAGGAATTTGATGACAACGATAATAAGTCATTCTCACAAATGGTAAGGCTCTTAATATTTACATTGTTCACTCACTCACAAATTACAACTGATCAGGGGAATAAGGTCCATACACATGAAGGATACGAAAAATTATAAACCATCTATGAGGCACAAAGAAAGTGAAATGACAAGAAAAGCAATGCTTATGAAGACTTTTGAAAATTTCAATATGCATGCTGGTGAAAGCATATCAAAAATGGTGGAAAGGCTTTACAACATCGTCAATCCTCTTGTAGCTCTTGGGAAGGAGGTCATCGAAGAAGACAAGGTGACCAAGGTATTGAACGCTCTTCCCAGCTCATGGTCCGAAAAAGTGAATGCTATCTGAAGCATAAAATCTCTAAAAACTCAAGTTTATTTGAGCTCATCAAGGAACCTCCTCATTTATGAAGTCTATCTGAAGTAGAGGAAAAATTCAAACCATCCACCACTCAATCGTATGCAAAATATCCCTAAATGTATCTTCTTCTAATAAATTCATATTATGCTAGTGACGAAGATGATTGGAGACTGACTGCACTTGTCCGGAAATTTGCAAAATTTGTGAATAAAAATAAGGCAAAAAATCGAGACAACTCGTGTTTCAAATGCAGAAAATCCGAGCACTTCATGAGCCAATTGCCTAAACTAATGGAGAAGGAACAAAAGAAGAAAAGAGCCTTTTCCGAAAAGAGATTTCAACGCGATGTCAAAACTTGGATGGAACTCTCGCCACATCCGACGAAGGAGAAACCAAACATTGTCTTATCGCCATAGACGTATGAAAATAATGAGAGTACTATAACTCTTCAATTTCTTCCTTAGTTGATGATTTGCAATGTGATTTTGATGAATTACAAAATGAATTTCAAAATTGATTGGTAAATAAGACTTTCAAAAGGAGTATAAAGAGCTTAAAGTTGAAAAAGATGAATTTTTACTTCTTATGAATCTCTTGATAAAATACTTCTTTATCACTCTTACCAAAGTTCAGTACTTTTGAAACCAAAACAATTGCCATTAATGATCAATGCTTGAAAAAGGATGTGCATCGCATTTAATCTAAACACGAGATAAAGTTAAAAATTCTAGATGCACAAAGAGGTGAGTATTCAAAATTAGACTTGATACAAACATTTTCAAAAAGCCAAGAAAATGACCAAAAGTCCGACTTTCACATGCAAGAGTTCCCCTACAATCTTATTTATTTTGCTATGGTAAAGTTGGACATTATGATACTCATCAGATATTAAAAAACAACTTTAGTTACTATTGGGGACCCAAAGGTCTCAAATCTAACCCCATAGACCCCAAAATTATAGGTAGCTAAAAATAATTCATTTGTAGGTAATAGGGCAAACAACAATGAAAGATTCCAAATCGTCGTGGACAACGGGTGTTCGCAACATATGACTGAATGAGAGAACTTTTACCAACATCAAGCTCCAAGAAGAGGGTATGGTCATGTTCGGGAATGGCAAAGGAAGAATTGTTGAAATGGAAAAATGGTAACTATTCTTTCTCTCTTAGTAATGTTTTTTATGTTAAAGTTTTAAGTTCAATTTGATGTTGTTAGCCAACTTTGTGATTCAAATTATAATGTTGTTTTCAATAAAGAAAATGCCTTATCTTAAAAATAATAAAATTAATTGTGAAGTTTAGTAGAAAATGCAAGCTTTACAAAATTTATACAAGTGATTTGGTTAGTCAAAATATTTTTGTCTTGTCGCCAATAATGATTTAACTAGTTTATGGCATAGGTGACTGGACATGTTGATACAAGAATTTGAAAAATATTTACAAAAACCAACATGTAAAAGACTACCCAAATTGAATTTTGAAAATCTTGGCTTATGTGACACTTGTCAAAAGAACAAATTAGTTAAAGAGTTTTAAGCCCAAAAATGAAATTTCCACAACCTACCCTCTACAACTTCTTCATTTAGATTTTTTGTATGGGGATATTGGTACTTAGTCTAAGTGGAAAATATTGCAATTTTATTATAGTTAATGATTTTTCTAGATATACTTGAGCTCTTTTTTTCTTGCAAATAAAAGCGATGCCGTTAATGAGTTTTTAAGTTGTGTAGACTTATTGAGAATGAAAAAGAAGATATCATAAAGTTTATTCGGTTATCGAGGTGGAGAATTTGATGGAGAATTTAGAGTCTTTTGTTTAACCAAAGGGATATGGTCACAACTTTTGGCTCCAAGGACACCTCAACAAAAATGGAGTAGCCGAAATAAGAATCGTACACTTCAAGAAATGAGTCGGTCCATGCTCAATGAACATTTTCACTTCCAAAATATTTTTTGGCCAAGCCGTAAGTTACTGTTATGTCATTAATCGAATTTATATTCATCCTAAAATGAATAAAACTCCATATGAGCTTTGAAAGTGAAGAACTCCAAATATTAGTTATTTCCAAAATATTTGGATGTAAGTGTTTTATTTGAATACTAAGGATAAATTGGACAAACTTGATCCTAAGACCGATGAAGGGATATTTATGGATATTCAAACAAGAGCAAAGCATATCGAGTTTACATCGGTGTTGAAAGGACACCCGTGCTGATGGAAGTTGATGGAGATGATATTATTGAACCAATTGTTCAAGATGATGCTCAAAATGATCAACCTTCTACTTCAAATGATCAACCTTCAAGCTCAAATGTTCCTCAAGAATATAAAAGAGATACTTGATCTTCCCATAGCATTGAAATTTAAGGAGATCACCCAAAATATCTTATTATTGGTGATCACCTTGATAAAGTAATGACTCAAGAAAATTTACCGAGAAAGCTCTATATCTCAAAAAGAGCCTAAAAATGCTAAGTAAGCTATTGAAGATGGGGATTGGTTCTTAGAAATGCGAGAGGCGCTCGAATCAATTTGAAAGGAATGATGTTGGGAATTGGTACCTTATCCTCAATCACAAACAATTATTGGTACAAAATGGGTATTTTAACAAGCTCGATGACCAAGGCAATATTGTTCAAAATAAAGCAAGGTTAGTAGTCAAGGTTATTGTCAAGAAGAAGGTATTGATTATGATGAAACTATTGCTCCCGTAGCACGTTTAGAAGCTATTCGTGATTTTACTTGCCTATTCTTGTTTTGAAAATTTCAAGCTTTACTTTAAATGGATGTTAAACCGCTTTTCTAAATGGTATTATTCAAGAAGAAGTTTATGTAAAACAACCTCCGGATTTGAAAATTCTCTAAGCCTAATGATGTTTATAAACTTAAAAAGGCCTTATATGGTTTAAAACAAGCACCCCGTGCATGGTATGATAGACTTAGCTCTTTTCTTTTGCAAAATGGATTTACAAGAGCTAAAGTTGATACTACTCTCTTTGTTTTTGAAAAAGCGGCAAGATTGCTTATTAGTGCAAATTTATGTTGATGATATTATATTTGGTGCTATTAATGAATCTTGCGGTAAGAAATTTTCTAAGTTAATGCAAGGTGAATTTGATATGAGTATGATGGGGAGCTCAATTTCTTCCTCGACTTCAAATTAAGCAATGCCAAGAAGGAATTTACATTTGACAATCAAAGTATACAAAAGAACTTTGAAGAAGTTCGGCGTTGGAAGAAGAAGAAGAACCTCTTACTCCTATGGCAACCAATATCAACATTGACAAAGATGAAAAAGGCAAGTCGGTTGATGAATCCAAGTATCGAGGTATGATTGGTAGTTTACTTTATTTAACTACAAGTAGACCGAAATTCTTCATGTCGTATGCCTATGTGCTCGTTTTCAAAGTAATCCCAAAGAATCTCAAACATATGAGTGCCGCTTCAAAGAATTTTTCGATATTTGAAAGGCACTATTCAATATGGTTTATTTTATCCAAAGAATGAAAAATTTTTTCTTAAAGGTTACAAGATTCGACTATGCGGGAAATATTGATGATCGTAAAAGTACCTCCGGATCTTGTCAATTTTTAGGCGATTGCATAATTTCTCGGGTTTTCAAAGAAACAAAATTATGTTTCACTTTCAACAACGGCCGAATATATTTCCGCTGGGCCTTTTGTTGTACTCTAATTGCTTTGGATGAAACAAACTTTAGCGGATTATAAATGTTCTTTTGAAAATGTTCCTATATTTTGTGATAACATATCCGCTATAAATATTGCTCAAAACCCGGTTCATCATAACGTATTTAAACATATTGAGATCGACATCATTTTCACGGATTGTGTTTCAAAACGAAAAATTGAGATATCTTTTGTTTAATCTCAAGATCAATTAGTGGATATCTTTACAAAACCGCTATCCTCCGAGACTTTTGCTTCAATACGAGCCTGTTAGGCATAATGCATATTCAATGAGGTCTATGTTTGTAATTTGCACGTTTTTAAAATTTAGGTGAAAATCAGATTTTTGGTTCAAAATTCTGATAGAAACCGAACTAGTGTTCGACATCCGCTGACGTAACGTAGACCACGCTCCTACCCATCGACCGCCGCCTAAGGTGTTTTCAGAGATAAAAATGTTTTTGTCTTTCAAATCGGCATTTTGGTCTTTTTCTTCCAAAATCGAACCCTTTTAATTTCACACACACCACTCAAAATGATTTTTACTTATAAATTTTTTATTTTTAGTGTATATTACTTGTATTTCATCATTATTATTCGACTTCTCCGATTAATTGGTAATTTTAATTCCTTTTAATCTCAATTGGGTTGAACCCTTGAGAAAGAGCTTGTATTTTGATATCTTGATGAATTTCTTGTATAATTATGATGAGCATGATGATTGTTGATGGATAATATTTGTATAATTGTATTTGGTGATGATAAGTTTTGGCTTGATTGAATTACAAAG